>MVGT01003168.1:0-28278 GCA_002174775.1 Macleaya cordata
GAGTCATCCCCTCAAAACTACTTTGAAGTTGTCTTACTTTCAAGTTTATCCAAACAAAATTCCAAGACCACAAAGCTAGGTTTCTTCTTCACAACATCAAGTTCCCATCCAAAATGAGCTTCACATGCAAGGAAAGAAGAAAAAAGAAAAGAAAACATATTAGTACTTTAGACTGCTAGCATGATAAACTTGAAATTCGAATGAATGAATGTGGATGTGGATGTGTACACGAATGGTTTGGCAAATTTAAATAAATATGGATGTATGTGAATGGATGTATACAGTGGACAGGTCAATGACAAAGGCTATAAGCCTGGAAAACAAACCAAACAGAGGTAGTGTGGAAAAATATTTAAAAAAAAAATGTACTCTTTAGCGACGCTTTTTACCGTAGCAAATCATATACACTCATTAGCGACGCTTGTAAACGTCGCTAATAAGTGCATCACTAGCGACGCTTATAAACGTCGCTAATAAATGACATCACTAGCGACGTTTGTAAACATTGCTAATGAGTGCATCATTAGCGACGCTTACCAACAGTGGCTAATAAATGCCTCACTAGCGACGTTTGTAAACGTTGTTAATGAGTGCATCATTAGCGACGCTTACCAACAGTGGCTAACGAGTGAATCATTAGCGACGTTTAGAAACAGTGGCTAATGAATGCATCATTAGCGACGCTTATGAACGTTGCAATTGATAATTATTAGCGACGCAAGCTGACGTCGCTAATAAAAATATTAAAAAAGAAAAAAACATTTTTTTAGCGACGAAATTGTTGTTGCGACGAATTAAAATTATTTGCGACGCAACAAAGCGTCGCAACTAATAAGATTACTTACGACGGTCTATAGCGTCGCAAAGTTTTATCAGCGACCCCATCATTTGCGACAGTTAAGCGACGGAAATATGAACGTCGCAAGAAAGTTTTTGCGACGCTTTGTTGATTACTTGCGACGCTTTGGAGCGTCGCAAAAAAGTTGCTCCGTTGTAGTGCATGTAGATCATCTACATAAAAGAAAACATTATTTAAATTTTTTAATATAGTTAAAAAATAATTAAATTTTAAGTTTTTTGAACTATATACAAGTACACATATACAGGCGCTCCGAAGTTGAAACATTTTCTAATTGGCCGCTCCAACGTTCCCGCTCCCACTCTCGCTCCCACTTCCGCTCTCACTCCCGCTCTACGCTCTGGTTACTTAGGGAGCGAGAGAGGGAGCGTCGGAACGCCAAATTTAAAAATGCCTAAGGCTCGGAGCGCCTGACTTACTCTCACGTGGTTGAAGTTTTAATTGTTAATCGACAACTTGACTACCATTGACTAGATTACGATTAACCAAATTATTAAATAAATTTTTATTAACCAAATCATTGAATAATTAGAAAAATAATTTATTAATTTTGTTAAGTATTTTTTGTAATAATATTCTTTTTTAAAAAAAAATTTATTATTATTTTCTATATGACAAATTCGAATGAATGAATGTGGATGTGGATGTGTACACGAATGGTTTGGCAAATTTAAATAAATATGGATGTATGTGAATGGATGTATACAGTGGACAGGTCAATGACAAAGGCTATAAGCCTGGAAAACAAACCAAACAGAGGTAGTGTGGAAAAATATTTAAAAAAAAAATGTACTCTTTAGCGACGCTTTTTACCGTAGCAAATCATATACACTCATTAGCGACGCTTGTAAACGTCGCTAATAAGTGCATCACTAGCGACGCTTATAAACGTCGCTAATAAATGACATCACTAGCGACGTTTGTAAACATTGCTAATGAGTGCATCATTAGCGACGCTTACCAACAGTGGCTAATAAATGCCTCACTAGCGACGTTTGTAAACGTTGTTAATGAGTGCATCATTAGCGACGCTTACCAACAGTGGCTAACGAGTGAATCATTAGCGACGTTTAGAAACAGTGGCTAATGAATGCATCATTAGCGACGCTTATGAACGTTGCAATTGATAATTATTAGCGACGCAAGCTGACGTCGCTAATAAAAATATTAAAAAAGAAAAAAACATTTTTTTAGCGACGAAATTGTTGTTGCGACGAATTAAAATTATTTGCGACGCAACAAAGCGTCGCAACTAATAAGATTACTTACGACGGTCTATAGCGTCGCAAAGTTTTATCAGCGACCCCATCATTTGCGACAGTTAAGCGACGGAAATATGAACGTCGCAAGAAAGTTTTTGCGACGCTTTGTTGATTACTTGCGACGCTTTGGAGCGTCGCAAAAAAGCTGCTCCGTTGTAGTGTTGACTCTTTAGTCTTTTTGTCGAACAAATAATAATGTTTTAGTCTTTTCTGAAACCTGTGTGCATCTTTTGCTTACATGTATTACCAATTTTACCCTTCTTTTTTAATTTATAAAGGTGGACAACTGGAGAGAGATAAAATTTATTATTTTTTATTTTAAAACTGTAAAATGATATATCTTTTAAATCATAAATTATATTTTGATAAATTTATATTTTTGAAAAGCTTTTGTTGAGATCTTCAAAACTAGACCAGCCACTAATATTTTTTTTCAATTTTTTTTGAAGAAATGCAAATCTAAATTTGCAATGCAATTTTGAATTTATAATTCGCAATTTAAACTCAATAAAAATCACAGTTCATATCTGTAAATATGAATTTGCAATTCAAATATGAATTTGTAGTTCACAACTTAAACTAATGATAAAATTTATAATGCAAAGATATCCATTGGATTGATTTGAACATTAACAACTGTTTAGTTAGTTTTATAAGGGTTTTTTGTGTGGTGTAAGTGTGGTACATCAAGAGTTGAAACTAATGAAAAGCTTTTGTTCTTGTTTTTTGTGTGGTATAAGAGAATTAACACACACTTCGTATATGCAAATTTAAATTTGCATACTTCGTAATATAGTTTTTTATTTAAAAGAAAAATATATTGTTGACTGGTCCCATTTCAAAGATCTCAATGAACGATTTCTTGCAGGGACATTCTCGTCCAACAAAATGCACATGTGTGGTTTTTTCTCTTTTTGGACTAAATTGTTAAAAAACTTATAGCTAAGACTGAACTGTTTTATTACCCCTCAAATGGGACTGAACTATCGTTCCCCTAAAAATATTTATCTTTTTAATAGGAAATTACCAAGCATACCTTTTTCATAAGAGTGGTGATATCCCCCATCCTCAATATACTGGCAGATATATCCTACACTAGGGGATATCCCCATTTTTTGAAAATACATTTAGGGGCATCTTCTCAATAAACTAAGGGATATCCCAACTTTTTTATGATAAAATAATAATTTTAATAAACATTTAAAGAAATTAAAAAAAAACATGGCCACCACCATCCCAAATCGCCACCACGGTAGATTTAGAGAGAAGAGAGATAAAAGAGAGAAAGAGAGGAAGAAGAAAGGAGTGTGAAAGAAAAAGAGTACGAAGAGTGAGGGAGATCTGAAAAAATCAGATCTCACCGCCGCCACCTCACTGTCCCACCGCCATGGCCACAACCACCTCACTTCGCCACTTATACGTAAAAAGAAGAGAGAGAGACAGAGAAAAAGAAAAAGAAAAAGAGAGAGAGAGAAGAGAAAGAGTAGAGAGAGAGAAGGAGATCTGAAAAAATCAGATCTCCTCCCTGTCCTCTCTTTCTCCTCCTCGATCTCTCTCCCTCGATCTATCTCCCTCTCCTCCTCCATCTCTCTCCCTCTTCAATAATGGTGGTGGTGGTGGTGGTGATGGTGGAGAAGATGAAGATGGTGGGGGTGTATTTTATTTTGTGTAGGGATAAAATAGTTTTCTTATTTTATAGTAAATGGGGAGGAAGCCCCAAGAACAAATCTCTTCAAGTTTTGGTCAAACTTTAATTTGAGCAATAATTAAAACCCTAGGATATCTCCAAGTGTAAGTGAGGATGGGGATATCACCACTCTTTTAATAATATTTTGGTCCAAAATCTACACAAACATTTCAAAATAGCCAAAAACTCTAAAAAAAGGTGTAAAGATGCCCACTAACTAATTCCAATGAATACTTAACTCTCGGTGCACATTAATACCACCTACTTTTTTTAATTTTATTTTTTTACACAAAAAATATCTAAAAATACAAATTAGTTTTTACAAAAATTTATATTTTGGAAAGCATTTGTCACAATCTTTGAATTGAGAACAGTAAACAATACTTTTTTCTAGAAATATTTCTTTCTTGCATAGCATAAAAGTATATTTTAACTAGTCTTTTTATCTAAATTTGATCAAAATTCAAATTTTCATGCTTCAAAATTAGGCAATAGCAAAAGAAGAAGTGAAGTTCTCGTCGAGTGCTTTTTAAATATATGAAGTTCGTCAAAATCTATTACTAAAAATTGTATGCAAAAATATTTTTGCACAAATATATGGACTACTACTTTGACAAAAAAACATGAAAAATATTTTTGCATTTTGAAAATAGAAAACTACGTTTTTAACTAATTTATATTCAAATTCAAATTTTTATAATTATTTCTAAATATTTAAATTTTGTCGAAATATGTTATTAAAAACAGCGTGCAGGAATTTTTTTGCAAAAAATTCATAATAATCTTCTTTTTTATCAAAAAAATATTATTAACTGATCTCATTTCGAAGATCTTGACGAATGCTTTCCAAATTTATAAATTTTGTCAAAATCTGATTTTTGGTTAAAAGATATAATAATTTAAAGTTATAAAATGAAAAAAATAACAAACTTTCACTCTCCTCCACCTATACTACCTTTACAATGACAAAAAGATAAAATAAGAGTATAATTGGAACTAGAAGTGTACCAAAATGGAGATTTTGGATATTTTAATATTAAAATGTGAGTGAATAGACATAGTTTTAAAATATAAGTATTTGTACAAAAGATAAAAGTTTGTGTGGTAATGGTATTTGACAATTTTGAAAGTGGGTTTAGGGTAATTTCCTACAATTTTTATTATTTGTTATTTTTTTATGATAGTATTTGTTATTTTTTTTTTAAGAAGATTGTATTTATTCAAACTGCTAAAAAAGAGAGTTCTAAAGTGAAAGAAATATTTATGACTAATTTTTATTTTACTAAAATATTATTTTTTTAGTATATCAAGTTTTGACACGTGGCACTCTAATTTAAAATTTGTATTCTCCCTCCAACAAAGAAAAACATGAGAAAGAAACAAAGTAGAAAACCTTGTATAAAGACTAGATTCATTGTTTCGTAAAACAGAGTACTTCAAAAGGTAAAAGTTTATTGTAAAGTGAACTACTCAATGTAAATGGTATTTAATTCAAATTACTAGGGGCCCCTCTGTTCATTGGAAAATAAAAAATTAAGGGCCTGTTTGGTTCGTGATCCAAAAACTTGTTTTCAAAAACTAATTTACACCTATAATAATATACATCTTGTACTACATTCAAAACTGTTTTATGGTTTACAATAAAATCATGTAGGATTTTGTAAAACAAAAAAAAATTGTTTTATGTGTTTTCAATGAAATCATATAAGATTTTATAGTAAATTCAAAATGCAATTTCAGATGTGATACAAGATATAGTTTAGTTTAGGTGTAAATTAGTTTTTAAAAACAAGTTTTTGGATCGCGAACCAAAAGGGGCCCTAAGTGTTTTGAAAGCCTGATTGATAAATTCACAAATAAGCTCAAAGGTTGGAAAAGCAAATTACTACCTCAGGCAGGCAGATCAGCTCTCATCAAATCTTCCTTGGCCTCTCTCTCTCTCTCTCTCTATCTTCCAGATGTCTTGCTTTTCAATTCCAAAACAAACCATTAGTAAGATCACTGCTCTACAACGTGACTTTTGGTGGGGCCAATCTGAAGAGAAAAAGAAAGGTCTTTATCTCAAATCTTGGGCCTCTTTGTGTACACCAACCTCTGAAGGTGGCTTGGGATTTAAAAACACTTTTCAAACGAATCAAGCCTCGCTGGCAAAGTTAGGATGGAAAATTTTGAACAACCCCGACTCCCTGTGGTCTAAGTTCATCAAAATGAAATATTTTCCTAATGAACATCTCGACATTTGGAATGATTCTTAGATGCCAAATAATCAGGCCCCTCTCAATAAATCAATCACAGCTCAGAACCATCCTCACATACAGCAAGTTTGGCAACTGATGGAAAATAACACTTGGAATCAGAACCTTCTAAATAATCTGTTTAGTAAGGAACGAGTCACAATAATAACTCAAATTAAGGTTGATAGAACTGAGCCAGATAAATTTAGGTGGTCCCTTTCAAAAAATGGTCTTTTCTCTACAAAAACAATCTACACAGCTTTAACAAAGACCAACATAGCTATTCAACCTTCTCTCTCTGTGGCTTGGAAAAAACTTAGGGGTATAACTATAAGAGTGCTACCTAGAATCAAATTGTTTATGTGGAAATGCTTGAGTGATTGTTTAGCTGTTAGGAGCAAAATAGGATCTATAATTCAGTTGGAAAACACTCTCTGTCCCTCATATAATCGTGATGAAGAAATAACTGTTAGACATCTTCTGCTTGAGTGTGATTTTGCTAGGGCAGTTTGGTTCGCTAGACCTTATATATAGTTTAGTGCTGCACTCCCTTACTCAACAAACCGCTCAAGAAATGGTTTGATACTTGGTTTCATGATCCAAAAGACTGGCAAGATGAAGAGCAAGACCAAGCTTCTATTTCTGCAATTGTTTGTTGGCACATTTGAAAAGCTAGATGTGCTAAGGTTTTCCTGGAAAAACCGGTGGATCCAATCCTAACAGCCAAAGATATTCCGAGATCCATTCTCCAATTCAATTCAGCTGCCAGAAAACTTATTCATCTAGAAGATTCTGAGATCCTTAAAGAAAGAATTCAAACAGCTGTTGTTGAAGAACTTCCACAATTTCCACATCACAAACTAAATTTTGATGCATCTTTTCTTTATCTCCTCATGAATACTCAGGAATTGGTTTTATTTGTAATAATAATTCAGGGCAGTTCAGAGGCGCAGGGTCAGATGCCACGTTAGCATTAACAGTGGAAATGGCTGAGAGTTTAGCTGCACTCTTAGCCATTAAATGGGCAAAAGAAGAACAGCTAACCAACATCATCTTAGAAGGGGACTGTAAGTAGGTTATTCAATACATCAATGGGAAGACGGACAACATCGACTGGAGATGCATGCCAATCTTAACGGAAGTGATCACGATATCAAAATCATTTCTCAACTATCACTGCCGCCATGTGAAAAGGGATGCAAACAAGCAGGCAGATGGACTAGTAAAATATGGTCGACAAACAAAATTAAACTCATTATGGTCTTCTTTTCCACCAGCTTTTATTTTGGACAATATACTTGTAACCAACAATGTAAGCTTGGGATGTCCCCAGCCATCTATTACTGCTAATATATAATAACACCTTCTTTTGCCAAAAAAAAAAAACAAGAAGACAGAAAGGGAAAAAGATACACTATATTAAACACAACGCTTTTAGAAAGTATAAAAGCAAAGGGTGTTCTTAAGGGATTTCAAGATGGACAAATTAAATGGGCTTTTAGTCCAAAATCAACCTTTCAATTTTTTCTTTCTATTTACTAGGGGTAGTGAGAGTGTAAACTAAACTAACGCCTCACCTCTACCGCCGGCAACTGAATGGAACTCCACTGCCAGCCATCTCAACCTCACCGCCGACCACCTAAAAATTATAAAAAGAGAAAGAAGCGTGAAAGAGAGGCAGATAGAAGACTGAAAGAGAGAGGGAGAGAACGAAAGGACCACCCCACCCCCTTCTTTTCTTCCTTCTTCTTTCCTTCTATCTCCTTCTTTCCTTCCCCTTCTTTCCCCTCACCATTACACAAACCACAAAAAAAATTCAAATCTTAATTTTTTTTTTCCGAAGAAGACGACGAATTCAACCACTGGTAGTCGAGTTTTGCTGAAAAATTCGACCATCAGTGGTTGAGTTTTTCTGAAAAAGTCAACCATCAGTGGTTGAACTGCCTAAATTTTTGAAATTTTTTTCGAATTGCCTATTGGTGGTCGAAAATTTCAGTCGAAATGGTCAAATTAGTCATCTTTTCTTCGAAATTCTTTGGGAATTAACAAGAGTAGCAAATTCGTTTCGGCGCAATGGTGGTCAAACTTTTCTTCAAAACTCGACCACCAATGGTTGAGTTTTGCTGAAAAATTCGACCATCACTGGTTGAGAAAAAGTCAACTATCAGTGGTTGAACTGCCCAATTTTTTGAAATTTGTTTTGAACCGCCCATTGGTGGTTGAAAATTTCAGTCAAATTTGACCACCAGTGGTCGAATTCGCCATCTTCTTCGAAATTTTTTTAGATCGGAAATATTTTTGAATTGAAATTTTTTTCATTTTATCTCTGGGAAGAACAAGATCTAGATAGAGAGGGGTGAGATCTAGAGAGGGCCGAGTTCTAGAGAGCTGTGGAGGGTGGAAGTGGTGGTAGAGAGAGAGAGGAGAGATCTGGAGGGAAAGAGAGGTGGAGGTGGTGGTGGAGAGAGTAGAGAGATCTATAGGGAGAGAGGGGTGGAGGCGATGGAGGGGTGGTGGAGAGAGGGGACAAATTTGTGGGAAGAGACCAGTGGAGGCTGTGGAAAGAATCAGGAAAAAAAAAGCTAGCCGACAATGGAGTTATCGGCAGTGGAGTGGGAGGTGGCCGACGGTGAAGTGGGCAGTGAGGGTGGTGAAGATGATGGTTTAGTTTGAGATTTTTTAAGGTTGGGTGAAAAGATACCAACCCATTTTTAGATAACCACCCCCTCGTAAAACTCTGTCCATCCCCCAAACTATTTTAAAACATTTTGTCCACCTCCCATCATGTCCACCCCAAACATTTTGAAGAACTCTTTTACCAACACCCAAAGCAAAAAGCCCCGTTTCAAAAATCAGTAAAACAAGAGTTAGGGTTTCGAAAGTACCATCTCAGTAAAAAAAACTGGAGTTACCTCCATTGATGTACCAAATTGAGCAACCAGAAAACTAAAAAATGTCTCATATTCGATGAACCATCGATGAAATCTACAAGGAATTCAACATTCTATCCACCATTACCATTAAATACAATACCGTTTTAGGAGAGTAAACCTAGGATGGTGAAATTTCGATTGCAGAGAGGCAACTAGACTGCGGATTACAGTTGCCATTAACCAAGCTTCAACAGTCTGTACTTGCGATGTGGGGTAAATCTCCAGGTCAACTGTCTGAAAATTTTCACATAACCCTTAAAGCGACTGAACACCACAATCAAACCGATGTTCCAATAATCACTCCATATCGATGCAATATACAAGCTGTGAAGTTTTGACAAAGGGTATCGATACCCTTATGGTGGGTATCGATACCCACAAAACAGGGAGGTGGTGTATCGATACCCATTTTGGGGGTATCGATACCCACTTTCAGGAGGACCCTGTATCGATACCCATTAAGGGGGGTATCGATACTTGCTGGGAATTTTATTCCGGAAAACTTTCTAAGTTGCGAATTTTGCTATTTTGAGTCCTTTTGGACTTGGGTTTCTTCCTATTTCGTGGAGAAAATTTGTAAGTCTATAAATAGGGGTTTATTAGGGTCTTCTAGTGATAGAGAGATAGAGGTGAGAGCAATATTTGTGAGAGCATCAACAAGGAGGGTTTGAGAGAATCTTTGTAAGGGTTGAGAGGCTTGAAGCTTGGGTTGCTTGTGAGGTAAGTCCTTGTAACTGTTCTTCATTGTTTTCATTATAGTGGAAAGAGTTCATCGTCGTCCGTGGATGTAGGCAATCTTGCCGAACCACGTAAATCTTGTGCGTTGTGGTGTTTGCTTTATTTTTCCTGTTTTACGTTCTCTGTTTGCTTGTTTGATTGTTTATCTCTAGTTTGTGATTAATTTTGATCCCTAAATTCCTAACAAACTGGTATCAGAGCTTTTAGAGATCTTTTAATTCGTTCTTGAGATGGCATCGAAACATGTGAAAGTTACGAACTCTAGGTTCGATGTGGAGAAGTTTGATGGAAAAATAAACTTTGGACTATGGCAAGTCCAAGTGAAGGATTCGCTGATCCAACAAGGTTTGCACAAGGCCTTGAAGGGAAGACCAGCGGACATGAAGGACGATGAATGGGAAGAATATGATTTACAGGCTTGTAGTGCGATTCGGTCGTGTTTGGCACGAGAAGTCACATACACAGTGATGCATGAGGAATCGGCTGCATCGTTATGGACAAAGCTGGAGAAATTGTACATGACGAAGTCTCTATCAAGTAGGTTGTTTTGGATGAAGCAATTATATCGTTTTCGGTACAAGGAAGGTACGGCTATGAATGAGCACATTAATAATTTTAACAAGTTAATTTGTGAGTTATTGAATGTGGGTGAAGTAGTGGCTGATGAGGCACAGGCTATGTTACTACTATGTTCTCTTCCCGACTCGTATGAACCGTTCGTTCAAGGAATCTTGGGTCCAAAGGAGAGGATCAAGTTAGAAGAGGCTACATCAGCTCTTTTATCAGATGAATTCAGAAAGATGGATGCAAGAGAGAACAATCAAGCGGCAGGCTTGTTTGTGAATGGTAACGAGAAAAGTCCAAAAATAAGAAATTTAGAAAGGGAAAGGCCAAGAAAGAGATTGAATGTTATTGGTGTCATAAGAAAGGGTATATGAAGAGAGATTGTCCCAAGCTAAAATCTAGGGACGGAGAGGGACCAAGTTCGCAAGCAGCAATAGCTGAGGATAAGTCAGATGCAGGAGAGGTGTTGACGGTCACGACGGGTGATCATCGGAAGGTATGGATTCTTGATTCTGGTTGTTCTTATCATATGTGTCCCAATAGGGACTTGTTAACTTCTTACAGGGAGTTGGATGGTGGTTCGGATTTGCTTGGCAACAACCATACTTGCAAAACCGTCGGGATAGGAACAGTTCAAATCAAGACCGATGAGGGTAAAGAAAAAAATTTATCGGAGGTTAGGCACATTCCTGAACTGAAGAAGAACTTGATCTCACTCGGTGCTTTAGAGTCCAAGGGCTACAAATTTGTGGCTGAAGGGGGATTTCTAAAGGTTGTAGAATCAAACTCAAGGTTGGTAATTTAAGGGGAGAGGAAGGAAAATCTGTATTTTCTTTCGGGATGTACTATAATAGGTGGAGCTGCTGTGGGTACCGAAGATGATGAAGAATCTAGCCAAGCAAAGCTATGGCATATGCGATTGGGGCATATGAGCGAGAATGGGCTGGATGTTTTATGCAACCAAGGAGTGCTTGATAAATTAAAGGAGGTCAAACTTAGTTTATGTGAGCATTGTGTTTATGGAAAACAACATAGGGTGAAGTTTGGCAAAGGCGTTCATCGTACCAAAAGTACTTTGGACTACATTCATTCGGATGTGTGGGGGTATGGTATGAGGTATTTTGTCACTTTCATTGATGATTTTTCCAGGAGGGTGTGGTTGTATGCCATGAAGACAAAGGATGAAGTCATCGAGAAGTTTAAAGTGTGGAAGACTATGATTGAGACCCAGACTGGCAAGAAGGTTAAAAGACTTAGGTCGGATAATGGTGGGGAGTATAAAAATGACCCATTGATGGAGTATTATCAGAGTGAAGGCATAGTAAGGCACTTTACAGTGAAAGCGACACCTCAACAAAATGGGGTAGCGGAAAGGATGAACCGGACCCTTATGGAAAGAGCACGGTGCATGTTATCCAATGCGGGTTTGGGTAATGAATTTTGGGCTGAGGCAGTAAATACGGCGTGCTATATCATCAACAGATCACCAAGTGCAGCCATAGAGTTGAAGACACCTATCGAGGTATGGTCCGGTAAACCTGCTGTTTATGATTCCTTTAAAATATTTGGTTGTCCTGCTTATTATCATGTTAGGGAAAGTAAGTTGGATCCAAGGGCGAAGAAGGCCATTTTCATTGGCTATGAAGAAGGAGTCAAGGGATACAAATTGTGGTGTACACAAAACCACAAGGTTGTGATCAGTAGGGATGTGACATTTGATGAGTCAGCTTTGCTACACCCTAGCAAAGAGACTTCAACTCAGGTGGAGAAGAATGGTGGTGATACTGTGCAGGTGGAGATTACATCTCAAATTGATTCTACGTCAGAAACAGATGTGGATGAGGAAGAGGTTCCTACCGAAGAATCTCGGCAACAACAGGTACAATCCTTGGTGGACGGAAGGGATAAAAGAACCATTAAGGCACCGGTTAGGTATGGCTATGAGGACAGCGTAGCTTATGCATTGATGGCTTATGGAGATGAGCCAACCACTTTTCAAGAAGCATTGAAGGATGTGAACTATGATCAGTGGAAAGCAGCGATGGGTGAGGAGATGAATTCTCTTTACAAGAATCAGACTTGGGAACTTGTAAAGTTGCCTAAGGGAAGCAATGCAATTGGGTGTAAATGGGTGTTCACAATAAAGGATGAAGCTCCTAGTACGACTGGCGTACGGTTTAAGGCGCGATTGGTAGCTAAGGGTTATGCACAACGAGAAGGTGTTGATTACAATGAAGTTTACTCTCCGGTGGTAAGACACACTTCAATCCGAGCCTTGTTAGCTATTGTGGCATTTTATGACTTAGAGTTGGAGCAACTCGACGTAAAAACAGCGTTCTTACATGGTACTTTGGAGGAGGACATATACATGTCACAGCCCGAAGGTTTTGTTGTTGCAGGAAAGGAGGAATATGTGTGCAAGCTAAAGAAGTCATTGTACGGGCTCAAGCAATCGCCTAGGCAGTGGCATAAGAGGTTTGACACATTTATGATGGGCCAGAAGTTTACACATAGCTTGTATGACAGTTGTGTGTATTTTAAGAAGCTACCAAATGGATCTTTGATTTTCTTACTCTTATACGTGGATGATATGCTCATTGCTGCTAGGAGTATGGTAGAAATTGAGAAGCTGAAGTCTCAATTGAGTATGGAGTTTGAGATGAAGGATTTGGGTGCAGCTAAGAAGATTCTTGGCATGGAGATTCTTAGAGACAGAAAGAAGGGCAGGTTGTGTCTCTCACAGAGGAGATACGTGGAGAAGGTTCTTGCTAGGTTCGGGATGCAAGATTCTAAACCGGTAAGTTTACCTTTGGAGGCGCACTTCAAATTGTCGGCGAAGATGGCTCCAAGCACTAAGGAAGAAGAGGAGTACATGGCTCGTGTTCCGTATGCGAGTGCGGTTGGTAGTTTGATGTATGCTATGGTTTGTACTCGACCAGACATTGCACAGGCAGTTGGTGTTGTTAGTCGGTTTATGGCAAATCCGGGGAAGCAACATTGGCAGGCAGTGAAGTGCATATTGAGGTACCTACATGGTACGATTGACGTAGGTGTGGTATACCAGCGAGATGGTGGTCTAGGACCACAGGTTTGTGGCTATGTGGATGCGGACTATGCAGGTGATGTGGATCAATCTAGATCTACTACAGGATATGCTTTTACATTGGCTCGAGGTCCAGTGAGTTGGAGGTCAACATTACAGTCAATTGCTGCCCAATCAACAGCAGAGGCAGAATTGATCGCTGTAACAGAGGCCATGAAGGAAGCCATTTGGCTTAGAGGATTAACTGGAGACTTGGGTATTCAGCAAGAGAGCATTCAGGTGCATTGTGATAGTCAAAGTGCAATCGACTTAACAAAGCATGAAGACTTTCACGGGAGGACGAAGCATATTAATGTTCGTTATCATTTAGTGCGGGATACTATAGAGGGTGGAGGTTTTTCTTTGCTGAAGATTCACACAAAGGAGAATCCTGCAGATATGCTGACAAAGGTGGTACCATTGATTAAGTTCAAGCATTGCCTGGACTTGATCAATATCCTACGGGTGGAGGCGCCGTGAGGCGCAAGGTGGTGACGATGATGAACGTGTAGAGAAGAACAGATACGTGAAGTGGAGCTTTGCCAAAAGGTAGAGATTGTGAAGTTTTGGCAAAGGGTATCGATACCCTTATGGTGAGTATCGATACCCACAAAACAGGGAGGTGGTGTATCTCCACTGGCAAGTATAAATAAATAAATAATGTTACAGGATATAATCAGTATTTTTAGGTTAAAAAAGGGTTTTAGTGTTTTTAATATAAATTATGCGGCGCGATATGAGGTGAAGATCGTTGACACGAAAAATACGCCCTTGGATCAATTTCATTTAGCACAAACGTTAGGTGTAAACGGAGTGTAATTATTATGGAAATTAAAGGGATGACATGATAGCAGGACGTAATGGGAATATAGATAGAAGTGGGGGGCATTTTTGGATTTTCCAGAAATAGCACACAAGGATTACACGGCTCCAAGCTCAAAATAGAGCCTCTTGGGAGCCGTATTAATATATTAGATTATTAATAATTATAAGAATGAATAATTAATATTAATAAATATAATTAAAACTATTGTTATTATTATTATTATTAATATAAATAATTATTATTGATAACTAATGAATGGCAAGATAGTATAACTACTACTATACGGAATGGTGTTAGAGACAATGGCAATAATAGGGATCTTTAGAATCATAATAAATGACAGGTTTTTGTTTTTGTTGAACATATTTTGTTGGATGTGAGTTTTGTGTGGTTTGTCTTATTGAATTTGATTATTGGAACTTATCTATTTTATAAACATGTTCAATATGCCTTAAGAGTCTATAGAAATTTATGAAGAAGTCTGTTTAAATCTACCACTATAAATCATCTAGACATTCCAAGAGTCATTAAAAATCTATGAATTTTGTGATATTTTGTTGAAATTCATGGATTTTGTTATTATAAAAAACCAGGAGTCCGCAAGAGTCTACAGCAAGAGCCTACGGGAGTTTGTCAAAATCCGTCGAAGTCCATCACTTTAAAGAGTATGTGAAAGTCCATGAAAATCTGGATTGAATACCCCCTTGTTAGTCTCGGCATCAAGAATTATTTTACATAGAGTTTCCATAGAGATGATAACAAATAAAGACAGGATCTCCTTATCAAATCCTTCGAAAAGGAAAGAAGGGTTCACAACTCACAGGGACTACGATCAAGGAGCACTGCAGTTGAAGTGGTGCTAATACATTGATGTATAAATCACACCAGTCATCACTACTAAATCCCCTTTTTTTTCACAATTGCTATGGCGCTGCTTGGTATGCAGAGAAAATTCGCATCTGCAGTTATTCCCAGTCAAATTAATAAATCAGCTGCTTGTTATGGTATTCTTTTGCTAGTTAGGATACTTATGGCCCTATTTGTCCATGCAAACTACCACTACCACAGCTATGGCACTTTGCATTCTGCAAATTTTCCCTGCGTACCAAGGAGGGCCTATAAAAAACTCCATTCAATTTTATTAAAAGTTTTGGACATATCAAATTTAATTCCCATAAGACGTAATTTACATTTCTTTTTCCTCGTAATATGAATAATTTTTTGAGCAATGAGAATATTGTCTGAAATTTGTCTCCTTGGTACAAAATAGATTCGTAAGGAGAGATAACATTGAATAGCAAAAGTTTCATTCTATTAGCGAAAAGCATTAGGAAAGATGAATTTATACACTGTATTATACAGACTCTAGGTCTAAAGTCAATTGGAGTCTGGGGGTTAGGAATTAAAGAGATGAAAGTACAGTTCAACATTTTTAGAATAAATTTTGAATGGGGTGTTAAATTTGATCCCCACTGGTACAACAGAAACCATACTGGAGCCTCAAGCTCATCCCATAAGAGTATAATGCAAATACCCATCATCTCAAACCAAACCAAGGATAGATTAGATAAATTTTTAAGCACCAAGATAATGCAGCTGTCTTTAGAAGAATGTAAGCAAGACACATCATCCACTCGTACAACCATGCATCGTCAAGTCCTCTCTCTCTCTCTCTCTCTCTCTCTCTCTCTCTCTCTCTCTCTCACATAAGGAAGCATAAGTAAAACAAACCAATACCATAATCACAAAGGCCATGATCCCTAATACAGGGGACACAACTCATACAGAGACTATCAGACAACATCACCCCAGTTGATATTTTGGATATGAAAAGGTATAATCACACTGACTAAAAAAAAAAAACAGAAAAACAAGAAGTCTCAGCAGTGAAATATATCAAGACAACTCAGGTTCAGGCAGCCACCTCTTCCTCCTCTTCCTCATATTCTTCTTCGTCGTCCGCAGTTGCATCCTGGTATTGCTGGTATTCTGCCACCAAATCGTTCATGTTGCTTTCCGCTTCAGTGAACTCCATCTCGTCCATGCCCTCACCAGTGTACCAGTGCAAGAAAGCCTTCCTCCTGAACATGGCTGTGAATTGCTCACTAACTCTTCTGAACATCTCCTGTATCGAAGTCGAGTTACCAATAAATGTGGATGCCATCTTTAGACCCTTAGGTGGGATGTCACAAACACTGGACTTCACATTATTTGGTATCCATTCGACGAAGTATGAGGAGTTCTTGTTCTGGACATTGATCATCTGTTCATCAACTTCTTTAGTGCTCATCTTACCACGGAACATGGCTGAAGCAGTGAGATAACGACCATGCCGGGGGTCAGCAGCACACATCATGTTCTTGGAGTCCCACATTTGTTGGGTGAGCTCGGGGACAGTTAGGGCCCTGTACTGCTGGGAGCCTCTGGATGTTAAAGGTGCAAATCCAACCATGAAGAAGTGGAGACGGGGGAATGGGATCAGGTTCACCGCGAGTTTTCGTAGATCAGAGTTTAGCTGTCCAGGGAACCGGAGACAGCATGTGACACCACTCATGGTGGCCGAGATGAGGTGATTCAAGTCACCAACTGAGGTAAGACAAGAAAATGGAGAAAATATGAGACAGGAAACCATAAACCTTTTTGATCGGCAAATTTTCAGTTTAATGAAGTTATATACAACGAATTGACTTTTTTGTTTCACAAGGTAAAGAATTTTATAATAAAAAGAATGGAGAACCTTGGAAATAAAAATAAATCGGCTATAAGAAAGGAAAAATAGACAGGATTTATAACTACAGAGTCCTAGCAAAAGAGAGTCTTTAAACCCTTTTAAGCTCATGCATTCCAAGTCCCAAATAGAAGAAGAGGGAGGTTATTGCACCCCCTCTTAGAACGCCCCCGCCTGTGGGGCCCACATACGATGCATCTAGGGGCTGATTTTTTTAGAGGATGCTCTCCTCACTATGTATATCATCATATTCAAAAATCAATTTGTTCTAAAACTTCTAACCCTATCAAATAAGTCTTTAAAAATTGGTCACTATTTGGTAATTATTTGAGTCAAATAGTGACCAATTTTTAAGGACTAATTTGAGGGGTTTAGAAGTTTTAGAACGAGCTGATTTTTCAATATGATGATATACATAGTGAAGAAAATATCCTCTAAAAAAATCAGCCCCTTGATGCATCGCATGCGTGTTCCACAGGTGGGGGCGTTATAAGGGGGCGTTCTAAGAGGGGGTGCAATAACCTCCCTCATAGAAGAAAGTCCCTCTCAGTCTAATGATCATATTAGGAAAAAGAGATGCTTTTCGTCTTAACAAACTCATTTATACTCTTCCCCAGAACCCAAAAAGAAATAGAATGAGGAATCAATCAGATGTGATTGAAACGAATTCTATCCAAAGAATAGCTCATCCGAACAAATATCAAAATTATCAAACAGATGATTGCAACATACTTCATAATTAAATAACTTGAAAGATTAGAGGATGCTTTTGAATTGTTAAAGAATTGGTAACATTCTTGACTTACAAGTAGGAGTAGAAAGCTTGAGAGTGCGGAAGCATATGTCATATAGAGCCTCATTGTCAAGGACCATACATTCATCGGCATTTTCAACAAGCTGATGAACAGAGAGGGTGGCATTGTATGGCTCCACAACAGTGTCAGAGACCTTGGGAGAGGGGAAAACGGAGAATGTTAACATCATGCGATCTGGGTACTCCTCCCTGATCTTGGAGATGAGAAGGGTGCCCATGCCTGATCCAGTTCCACCACCGAGAGAATGGCATACTTGGAATCCTGATTGAATACAAAACAGAAAGGATTTAAAAATGTACTAATGACCCAAAAAATAGAAGAAATCAAGAGACAATAAAATGAGATCATCAAATTCTAGAAATGGGTCACGACCAAAACGTCAAATAATAGCTCTTCTCTGACAAAGAAGTCATAGCAATCAAAAAACAACGTCAATTTAGCATTGCAACATCAACACAGCGCAATCCCAAGATGTTCATGTCACTACATGAATTTCTTCAACTATTTTTGGTAAATACTGCCAGGGATTTTGAATTTCTTGGCAATCATGAAACTGATCTATCATGTCATCAGACCCATGACTAGAATCACAATAACTTCCTAAATTAGAAACAAATGGAACGATGAAAAATAAAAAGAATCGACAAAACCTGAATTATAACCGCATCAAACTCCATGTTGCCTTTGTGGTGGTGATTATAGATTGGCACACAATAGACAGGGGAGGGGGTTGGTACATCTTCATCATAAAAACTTAGTCGTATAATTAAGTTAACCTATATTTAAAAGGTCTTTTTAAACCTAATTTTAAAATACTTGCAAGTATCAGCAATCAAGTGTAGATATGGAACGTATTACGAGGGCGATCTCACAAAGATTTGTACGTAATTAATATCCATTAAAACCAGTAATCCAAATTGATGACTTTGAAAGGATAAACCCTCACCATTCACCACTTCCAACAGCACAACAAAGAAAAAACCCTAATTTAAAATACCTCCGAAGCAATCACAGAACCAACAGGTCATTTCTGAAATTTGTAAAATGTTGACCCCAATTATCCACCCCCAACAAAATATCAATCAAGAATTCAGATCAATTTAAAAAAAAAAAAAAAAAAGAGAAAAAAAGCCCTAAATGTTTTTTTTAAAAATACCTTGTAAGCAATCACAATTCTCAGCCTCCTTCCTAACAACATCAAGAACTGAATCAATAAGTTCAGCTCCTTCAGTGTAGTGTCCTTTAGCCCAATTATTACCAGCACCAGATTGACCGAAAACAAAATTATCAGGTCTAAAGATCTGACCGAAGGGTCCAGATCGAACCGAATCCATGGTTCCGGGTTCCAAATCCATCAAGACCGCACGTGGAACGTAACGACCACCACTGGCTTCATTGTAATAAACGTTGATCCGTTCAAGTTGAAGATCGGAATCACCACTGTATTTTCCAGTGGGATCGATTCCATGTTCATCACAGATTACTTCCCAGAATTTGGCTCCGATCTGGTTTCCACATTGACCTCCTTGGATGTGAAGGATTTCTCTCATTATTTTTTTTTGTTTGAGTTTAATTGATGGAAACCAGCTAATTAGAGAGTGAGAGAAAAAAAAAAAAAGAAAGAGTGGAATTCAGGGGAAAATAGGAGAGAGGAGAATTTAGAGAGAAAAGAAAAAGAAGTCAAGATAATGGGAGACAGTTAGTTAGGGTTGGACGGAAAACCGGAGACTCGGGAAGTTAGGGTTGGATGGAAAACCAAACTAGAAACCGTATTTTTAGAGAGAGAGAGAGGGACTGGAGGTTTGGAAAACCAAACTGATAAAGTTGAACAGGTAAAACTGACTTTAACTTTTGGCTGTCGTGCTGCGACGTCATATACATTGTCGCACCTCAAACGTCATGCACCCTTTGCACTTTAACCATCTGGCAACACGTGAATCTTGCACGTGTAGTTATTCTTTATTCCCATTTAGGGATTTAGGGGTGTGCATTGAGTCGGACAAAACCCATCCAACCCGAACCCAACAACAAATTCGGATAAGTTGGCTACATTTGGGCAAGGCTATTTCATAAGCTAGAGGCAAAAACTTGTTTTAACCCCAATTGAAAGGGTGATTTTTTTTATTTTTTTTTAGGATAAGCAGGGGTTCAGGCGACCCCAATAGAAAACAATAAAAGATAAAAAAATACATCCAAAGTATGCTTTTTCAGTCTTATCCTCAAACTCACTAGAAGGATGTAAGCTTGCAAGGTGATCAACTGCTCTATTAGTTTCACGATAAATATGTTGAATATGAAATGATTCCAAATCTTAAATCATACGTCGAATTGAACGAATAATAGGGAGAATAGTCCAATAAGGAGTAATAGTTCGTTGAATATAAGCGCAGCTAGCTAACACAGTCTAGGAATCAATCCCCACCTGAACTCTCTTAAAACCATAATCAACTGCCAATCGTCTTTGGATGGGAGCTACCTGCTGCTGCCGCAAGAACTTCTTTCTTTTTTTGATCGGAGACAAGAACTTCTTTCTCATCTCTTATTATAGCACCATAACCAGCTATATCATCTTTAAAAGAGTCGTCAGTATTGATCACTCCACAACAAGTAGACGGTTTCAGCCAATAACAAGTAATGTAAAGGGGTATTTGAAATTGAGTGTCAAGCCTCCATCATTCCATAAACTGACGATTATAATCAGAATCTTCAACTGCTTTGCTAAAATTAGAAGCTCGAAACCTAACCTCGAGACAGATAGCAGTAAGAACCTGGTTAGGCACACTAGATTTAGAACGAAAGATCCTACGATTTCTTTTAGCCCATACGTGATAGAAAAAAGCATTAACGGAAAGCTTCTTAATGTAAACACCACTGTATTTCTTGATCTGGTGCTAAAATGGATCTGCTATAACCAAAATCATGAAGTCGGTGGTTCCAAATAAATTCTGCAAAGGGAAATTAAAAAAATAGGTGCTCAATATCCTCATCAGCCTGTTAGTTTATCGATATTTTAGTAAGACTTTAAATAAGAGTCCCACAAGGTTTTAGAAACTTATTTTCTCTTGTATTTGAGGGAACTGCTATTTTAGGTGGATTTCCTTTTCATATTTAGTTTAAGATTCTTTTTTCCTTCTGGGATTGGGATACCTATTAGAGGTTATAAATATGGGAGTAGGGCATTAGCGTAAAGTATTCAGAAAACAACATTGAGAGTGTGAGATCTCTTGAAAGAGTTGTGAGTCTGAAGATAGAGAGAGAAGTGAGAGCAATATTTGTGAGAGCTTTCAACATTGAGGGGTTTGAGAGAATCCTTATAAGGGTTGAGAGGCTTGAAGCTTGGATTGCTTCAGAGGTAAGTCCTTGTAACTGTTCTTCGTTATTTTAATTATAGTGAAAAGAGTTCATCGTCGTCCGTAAATGTAGGCAACCTTGCCGAACTACGTAAATCTTGTGCGCTGTGGTGCTTGTTTATTTTCTCTATTTTACGTTCTTGCTTTGCATTGTTTGATTGTTTATCTTCAGTTTTTGGTTAATTTGATCCCTAAATCCTAACAAACTAGTATCAGAGCTTTTAGGAATCCTTTAATTCGTTCTTGAGATGGCATCGAAACATGTGAAGGTTACAAAATCTGGGTTCGATGTGGAGAAGTTTGATGGGAAGATAAATTTTGGACTGTGGCAAGTCCAAGTGAAGGATTTGCTGATTCAACAAGGTTTGGCCTTGAAGGGAAGACCAGTGGACATGAAAGACGATGAATGAGAAGAATTTGATTTACAGGCTTGTAGTGCGATTCGATCGTGTTTGGCACGGGAGGTCACATACACTGTGATGCATGAGGAATCGGCTGCATCGTTATAGACAAAGTTAGAGAAATTGTATATGACGAAGTCTCTATCAAATAGGTTGTTTTAGATGAAGCAATTGTATCGTTTTCGGTAAAAGGAAGGTACGGCTTTGAACGAGCACATTGATAGTTTTAACAAATTAATTTGTGAGTTATTGAATGTGGGTGAAGTAGTGGTCGATGAGGCACATGCTATGTTACTACTATGTTCTCTTCCTGACTCGTATGAACCGTTCGTTCAAAGAATCTTGGGTGCAAAGGAGAGAATCAAGTTAGAAGAGGCTACATCAGCCCTTTTATCGGATGAATTCAGAAAGATAGATGCAAGAGAGAACAATCAAGCAGCAGGCTTGTTTGTAAATGGCAACAAGAAGAAGTCCAAGAATAAAAAATTTAGAAAGGGAAAGATCAAGAAGGAGATTAAATGATATTGGTGTCACAAGAAATGGCACATAAAGAGGGATTGTCCTAAGTTAAAACTTAGGGATGGAGATGGACCAAGTTCGCAAGCAGCAGTAGCGGAGGATGAGTCAGATGCAGAGAGGTGTTGACAGTCACGACGGGTGATCATCGAAAGGTATGGATTCTTGATTCTAATTTTTCTTATCATATGTGTCCCAATAGGGACTTGTTCACTTCTTACAGGGAGTAGGATGGTGGTTTCGTATTGCTTGGCAACAATCACGCTTGCAAAACCGTTGGCATAGGAATAGTTCAAATCAAGACCGATGATTGTAAGGCGAAAATTTTATCTGAGGTTAGGCACATTCATGAACTGAAGAATAAATTGATCTCACTCGGTGCTTTAGAGTCCAAGGGCTACAAATTTGTAGCTGAAGGGGGATTTCTAAAGGTTATAGATTCAAACTTAAGGTTAGTAATTCAAGGGGAGAGGAAGGGGAATCTGTATTTTCTTTCGGGATGTACTATAGTAGGTGGAGCTGCTGTGGGTACCGAAGATAATGATGAATCTAGCCAAGCAAAGCTATGGCATATGCGACTGGGGCATATAAGTGAGAAGGGGCTGGATGTATTGTGCAAGCAAGGGGTGCTTGACAAATTGAAGGAGGTCAAACTTAGTTTTTTTGAGTATTGTGTTTATAGAAAACAGCATAGGGTGAAGTTTGGCAAATGCGTTCATCGTACCAAAAGTAATTTGAACTACATTCATTCGGATACGTGGGGCCTTCTAAAGAAGTGTCCAAGGGAGGTATGAGGTATTTTGTCACTTTTATTAATGATTTTTTCAGGAGAATGTGGTTGTACGCCATGAAGACAAATGATGAAGTTATCGAGAAGTTTAAGATGTGGAAGACTATGATTGAGACCTAGACTAGCAAGAAGGTTAAAAGACTTAAGTCTGATAATGGTGGGGAGTATAAAAATGACTCATTGAAGGAGTATTGTAAGAGTGAAGGTATAGTAAGGCACTTTATAGTGAAAGAGACCTCAATAAAATGGGATAGCAGAGAGGATGAACCCGACCCTTATGGAAAGAGCATAGTGCATGTTATCAAATGCAGGTTTGGGTAATGATTTTTGGGCTGAGGCAGTAAATACAGCATGCAATATCATCAACAGATCACCAAGTACAACCATAGAGTTGAAGACACCTATCGAGGTATGGTCCGGAAAACCTGCTGTTTATGATTCCTTTAAAATATTTGGTTATCCTACTTATTATCATATTAGGGAGAGTAAGTTGGATCCAAGAGCGAAGAAGGCTATTTTTATTGGCTATGAAGAAGGAGTCAATGGATACAAATTGTGGTGTACACAAAACCACAAGGTTATGATTAGTATGAATGTGACATTTAATGAGTCAGCTTTGCTACACCCTAGCAAAGAGACTTCAACTCAGGTGGAGAAGAATGGTGGTGATACTGTGCCGGTGGAGATTACATTTCAAATTGATTCTACGTCAGAAACAGATGTGGATGAGGAAGAGGTTCCTATCGAAGAACCTCGGTTGCAACAGGTGCAATCCTTGGTGGATGGAAGGGAGAAAAGAACCATTAAGGCACCGGTTAGGTACTGCTACGAGGACAGCGTAGCTTATGCATTGATGGCTTATGGAGATGAGCCAACCACTTTTTCAGGAAGTATTGAAGGATATGAACTATGATCAGTGGAAAGTAGCGATGGGTGAGGAGATGAACTCTCTTTACAAGAATCAGACTTGGGAGCTTGTAAAGTTGCATAAGGGAAGCAATGGAATCGGGTGTAAATGGGTGTTCACTATAAAGGAGGAAGCTCCAAGTATAACTGGCATACGGTTTAAGGCGCGATTGGTAGCTAAGGGTTATGCACAAAGGGAAGGTGTTGATTACAATGAAGTTTACTCTCCGGTGGTAAGACACACTTCAATCCGAACCTTGTTAGCTATTGTGGCATTTTTTGATTTAGAGTTAGAACAACTTGACGTCAAAATAGTGTTCTTACATGGTACTTTGGAGAAGGACATATACATGTCACAGCCCGAAGGTTTTGTTGTTGTAGGGAAGGAGGAATATGTGTGCAAGCTAAAGAAGTCATTGTACGGGCTCAAGCAATCGCCTAGGCAGTGGCATAAGAGGTTTGACACATTTATGATGGGCCAGAGGTTTACACATAGCTTATATGATAGTTGTGTGTTTTTTAAGAAGCTACCAAATGGATCTTTGATTTTCTTACTCTTGTACGTGGATGGTATGCTCATTGCTGCTAGGAGCATGGAAGATATTGAGAAGCTGAAATCAATTGAGTATGGAGTTTGAGATGAAGGATTTGGGTGCAGCTAAGAAGATTCTTGGTATGGAAATTTTTAGAGACAGAAAGAAGGGCAGGTAGTATCTCTCACAGAGGAGATAATTGGAAAAGATTCTCTCTAAGAATCTTGCATTCCAAACCTAGCAAGAACCTTTTGCTAGGTTCTTGGTCTGTTTAAATTTTAAACGGCAACAAACCCTTAGACACTTAAATTCCTTGGTCCATTTTGCTGCCACTTAAAATCCTTGGAAAGATTACTTTATCTCAAATCCTTTGAACTATTTAGTTATTAATTTATTCTTACACTTTGCTTACACCTACTTATGGGGTCTGCATGGAGATTTTTCAAAGTTAGATTTTTTGTGGGAATGATGATCAGCCCGTCATGTAGTTAATTAGTTCCTAAAGTGGGACCCGTTGATTGATCACCATTGATCTTATTCTAATTCTAGGTTCAAAAAAAAAAAAATCAAGATAGTTAAGAATACCAAGTAGCACACTCTATATCGTATTATTCCTACCTTAATTTTTTACGCAGCTCAATTTGATATCAACCAATCAAAAATTACCACTTATCAACGACCCCAGCCACACATAACACGTATTCAAATGGCTGGGGATGGAATATATAAAAATTTTGAGCATGTTAACTCAAAAATATATAAAAATGAAATAATTTCAAGATTATACATTTGTATACTATTATACGCCACTTGTAGTTAAAATGCAGATGCATGTCAAGGTGACAAGATCTACTAGCTCACTGATCTTGTGACATGTGTCAATTTCTAATTGTAATTGTACTAAAATAATTACTTCAAGTACACTACATTATTTCATTATGGGACAAATTAATGTTGGTTTTCTTTCTGACACATGCCAACATGTAAGTCAAGTTAGAAGGCACTTACTGTTACAATGTAACAATTAATTTTTTTTAAGTAGACTTAATTCAAAGATAATTCAATACTAAGATTTACTATTTAGACAATTATAATTTTAACTACTTATTAAAAGTAGTCTTCCACCCTGCAGTATAACAATTATAAACATGCCATCCCTTGCAGTGGCTGCCCATCCTGAACCTGATCAGCAGCATATTTGACCACATCAGATACCAAAGCAGTACTACCATTCTGAAAAACTAATCTTTGCATTAATTTCTAGCTTTCCAAATGCTCCAAAGTGTACGTGCAACACCCCAGGATAAATGTCTCCAATGTCACGGCCATAGAAAGCCAAATCTTAAATAGCATCGGCTAATAAAGTTGAATCTGCATCATATCTCCAACCTATATATATATATAGAGGAAATGAGCCAAAACACTTTTTTGCAAAATATATCACAATCTACCAGAAACAGATGATGAATTGTTTCCAATGAAGATAACGAAATGGGCATTCAGCAACAACATGCATCTTTAATAAACCTGCAAGTATTTGATATATGGTAGCCAAATCATTATTTAAAAGATGCCAAATGAAAATTATAACACTTGGATTTAAGTTCTTAATTTCCAGAACTTTTTCCAAGTAAAATTGCCAATTGAACTTTTTCCAAATGAAAACCATAACTAGCTTAACTAGCAGAATTGGCACCCACATTAGAATTACTTTTTGCATGCTGAAGTAGCTGTAAAATCGCCAGTTGGAGTATGAATCCAAAGAAGACGATCATGACAAAGGAAATTTGGTAACCTAATCCTTAGAATGTGTTCCACTTCAAAAGTGGTTTAAATCCAGCAAGTGTTGGAATCCATGAATAAGACCAAGTTTTGCAGGGTATTCAATCTTGATTGTAATGGATTCTCATGGACAAGTGAAATACATAAGTGTGTTATTGTGGACATTAAAAATATTTATGGAAAGCCCATGTTTGTGGACATTGAAAATAGGGGTGAAAGTGGATGAGTTGAGCCCGACACCCCCTTAACCAACCGGACATTGGGTTGGGCTCGGTTATGATTTGTTGATCATGGGTTTAATCACGGTCAGAGATTTTAAAAACTCGAAAATTTTCAGTCGAGCTCGGTTAAAGGGATTGGTCAGCCCAACCTAACCCGAGTCCGACCCCTACTATATATAACTAATTTTATTACTTTATATATGGTATGCGTATATTAGATGTACCATATTAAATTGTATTTGGTGATTCTCTGGTCAACAAATTATGAACACTTTGTCATACGAATTTGTAAATTAGAAGTTACTTATTATTTTCTAATAATCCACTTTGGTAATCTTTCTCACTTTCTAAATTACTTCTTTGGCCAATTAGTAGTAAACTGGTACTTTAATTTTTGGAAGTTAATTGAATTGAAGAATCGTGTCTTGCTATTCTTAGTTATTTATCACTTATTAAGTGTTTTTTTTTAGCTTGTATTGTGTCATACATTTAAATGTAAGAAATAAACTCGACCCCAAATAGCCCGAAGTAACCCGATTAATATAGCCCGCTAGGGTTGGGTTGGGTTGAGGTTAATGAACCTTGGGTTGGGCTTGGTCAACATATTACCCCAACCCAACCCGACCGACTTTCACCCCTAATTGAAAATATTCAGATAAATTCTATGTTGGTAGTTGTGGACATTGAAAACGCCCATAGAATCTCATATGTGTGGTTGTGGTCATCAAAATGGTGGACTTTGAAGTTCATGGACTTTAGTGGACATTAGGAAGTTTAAAAGAAGAAAAATTGTCTTGCCAAATTCAACCAATATATATAAGATTTGTGTGCACATTTTGTCTCCTTTCTCTACCACCACTAATTTATTATGACTAAAATTATTAACTATTAATTATCATAATTTATAAATAATAAATAATCATAATTAAAATTATAAATAATCATAAATAATTTCTCTCTCCACCATCATCACTAATTAAAAATAATTATCACAATAATAATAGTATTATTATTAATTATAGTTATTATTAATAACTATAGTTAATAATGAATAATCATAAATAATTTGTAATCAAAATTTAATTATAGTTATATACTGATTATAATTATAAAATTAATTATAAATTTCTTTATTAATTATTAAAATTATTATGATAAAAATTAGTAAAATTGATATCATGTTTGTTTTGATATATCTTTTTATTGGGTATTTATTTTATTAAAAATTTATTACTTTATTTAACTTTACAAGTACATAGGAGTTCGTAGATGTCGTGGATTTTATCAGTAGAGAAATGATACACCTACACCGAGCCGTACACGCGCCATACACGCGGCTGACGTGGCCGGTGAGGTGTATCGAAATATTTCCATCTGCCGTTTGTCTCGTCAGCGATGACGTGTCAGAAATTCAAAATCATCTCAAAACCCTAAACAAAACAGAAAGAACCCACTCTCACTCAAAATCGTCTCAAACCCTAAAACTAAAAAGTCCTCACAGCCGTCACCACTCCTCGGGAGTTTTCCGGCAGCTGCTCACCGTCGCAGATAGGCGCCACCACTCCGGAAGCTGCTCAACGTCAACCCTCGCCGGCATATGTCCGAGGACACGCCGGCGGACGCCTGGTACTCCCTCAAAACCATCTCAAAACCCTAAACAAAACAGATCTAACCCACTCTCACTGAAAATCTTCTCAAACCCTAAAACTAAAAAGTCCTCACAGCCGTCACCACTCCTCGGGAGTTTTCCGGCAGCTGCTCACCGTCGCAGACAGGCGCCACCACTCCGGAAGCTGCTCAACGTCAACCCTCGCCGGCATATGTCCGAGGACACGCCGGCGGACGCCTGGTACTCCCTCAAAACCATCTCAAAACCCTAAACAAAACAGATCTAACCCACTCTCACTGAAAATCTTCTCAAACCCTAAAACTAAAAAGTCCTCACAGCCGTCACCACTCCTCGGGAGTTTTCCGGCAGCTGCTCACCGTCGCAGACAGGCGCCACCACTCCGGAAGCTGCTCAACGTCAACCCTCGCCGGCATATGTCCGA
>MVGT01003168.1:30179-52205 GCA_002174775.1 Macleaya cordata
TTTTTTTTTAGAGATAACTCTCTTAATGCTTTCCATGCAATTTCCATGCATATGAGAAATTTATTTCTCAAATAAATACACACCCAAATGGGTATAATACCATCTTAAATATGTTAGTTTTGGGGTATTACAATGGCGGTCGTGAAACCACTCCTGAACAATTAGAGTACGAGGAGTTGTGTAACATGTTTAGTAGAGTTGCAGACCTGCCAGTGGCGGATCCAACACGTTTAAGGCATACTAAGGAATGGTTGAGAGAACAACTAAATAAATCGAACTCAGTTGGATCAAGCTGTGACAGTGTCATGATCGGTAAGTCGACGACGGTTCAAGGAATTTCTCGGATCACCATCGATAGCAAGGAGAATGAACGTGAAGACATACGTGATCCAGACAACCCAAAAACCAAAGGTCGCCCAAGGGGAAGATACAAAAACCCCATTGAAAAGGTAGCAGATCAAAGCAAAAAGAAAAAACATAGAAAGAAGGTAAGGTGATTTTGTATAAAAATATAGTGTTTATTTTGTTAAAATGTTTACTTGTTTATGACATTGTATACAATTTTGTAGGATTGTCTGAATGGTGACCCAACTCTTTCTCAAGTGTTAACTGTAATCCCAAGTCAGGAAAGCATAGTGACTTCAACACAGAATCACATATACCAGTGGATGCCTACTGTAAGAAAAAATATTGATCTTTTGTTTGCATCCTATGTTTTTACAACAATCACCTGATTATTATCTTTGTTCTTATGCAGGCTAATATGGTTCCTTCCCAAGGGGCACTCTATCCACGCGGTCCTTCCATTTCCTATTCACAACAATTATTGGTAAGACCTTTGTGGATTGGGCACTTTGTATTTTCTTTTTCGCTTTATTATTTGTGTTTGATTCTGGCTAAAAAAATTGTAACTATCTATGATAGGGGGCTCACTTTCAACATTGGAGTGGAAGCTTTGCAGCGCAAAATGTGGCACCTGCAGTTGGAAGTTTTGTAGATTCAAGATTCCTCGATGTCAATTCTAATATGTTTAACATGTAATAGGATTAATTTTGGATGAACAAGTTACCTAAACCAATGATTGTAAGATTTCAATTTGAAATTTAAACCGAACCAAGGATTTATTGCTTCTTCATACGTCTCTGCTTTGTAACTTGCTATCTCTTTACTGGCTAGTCTACATAAACCAACATTCTCTTTAAAAAAACAAGTTTTAAACATTGTTACAACTTACAAGTAAAGGGTATTAATGTATTATAATGTGTCATTACTAATATTCAAAATTTTGACTTATTACAAAACCCATCACTACAAATAGTTGATCTGCACCAGTAGTAGTTGTAGGAGTAGTAGTATATAGTCGGAGCATAAAATTTTATTAGCGTGAATAGTGGATGTTCATACAACAAAATGAAATCATAAAAACAGACTTCAAATTCAGCAAAGATACAACAATTCCATACAAAAAAACTTTACGAAGATTAAACAATTACGTAGATCCCCAAAATATAAACTTAAGGCCCCTACTGAAACTTAATATTAGCAAATTTTTCCATAAGTGATTCACAAAATTCTAATTGTCGGAGCATCGCAAGTCGCTCCACTTCAAGTTCCATCATCAATTTCTCTTTGACCATTTAAATCTGTTGGGAAGAAGAAGCACCTTCGCCTACTTTCTTATCATATGTATGAGAAGACTCTCCTAACCATGCAAAGAAACCACACCCCTTATCGCCAGCCTAATATGAATTACAAACAAATTAAATAGTGTATCCACAAATAAAGTACTAAATTAAGACAAAAAATAAATAGATTCACTTACACTCTTAGATTGAGGACAACAATAAAACTTATTCCCTTTACTGCAATCTTTTTTTGAAGTCTTCACATTACAGAAACCTTTTTCACATTGACAGATACAGAGTTCATCTTCCCAACACCAGAAACCGCATCCACCTTTACTTATCTATGATAGATAAATAAATACATTCACACTCTCTTAATACATGAAATTAAAATAATAACATCATCAAGATATTCAATAGTTATCAATTACATACCTCTAGTGGACATTTTACAAAGTCACGTTTGTAATTGCCACTAGTGTACGATCTGTGCTTCGTTAAGAAGCCTTGGCAACAGTTACATTTGGTTTTAGTGATTTGAGTTTTCCACATTGGATTGATTTCTCCCATAACTAACAAATCTCTGAAATTGAATTGATTTCCATTAATACATAGAACAAAACCATTACTAATATAATAAATAAATGAAGGTTAACATCAATAATTATAAATCATTGGTTCAAGAAATTTCACAAACACCTTGATTGCATCCTACCATACAAGGCATGCTAAACATCATCGATGGTGCATCATAATTATATTAGTTAATAAGAACATGATATATCCCTAATTCCTAACAACAACATCAGGAAGAAAAAAAATAGCAACATTAATAAACCAAAATGGTTACATTCTTAAAAAAAACACACATTAACCCTCACTGTCCTTGTGTATATCAAATGTATTGTTGATTTTAACTTGATTTTATACAAAAAGGATTGAGGAGATGAATTAGAGAGAGAAAATGAGGGACATATGCGGTGACGATGAGCAGCTGCCAGAGAAGGTTTTCAGCTGAGAGGACTTTTTAATACTAGGGTTTGAGAAGATATTGAAGTTGTTGATGATTTTGGTGGGTTTGCAGTTGAGGAATCTGTTTGTTTAGGTGGTTAATTAGTTGATTTCAGCTTGATTTTAGTCAAACAGTAAGAAATTATATGAGAAAAGGAATGGGGAGATGAACTAGAGAGACAAAGTGAGGGAAAGTGAAAGATAGGGAGTACCAGGCGTCCGCCGGCGTGTCTTCGGACATATGCCGGCGAGGGTTGACGTTGAGCAGCTTCCGGAGTGGTGGCGCCGATCAACGAAGGTGAGCAGCTGCCGGAAAACTCCCGAGGAGTGGTGACGGCTGTGAGGACTTTTTAGTTTTAGGGTTTGAGATGATTTTGAGTGAGAGTGGGTTAGATCTGTTTTGTTTAGGGTTTTGAGATGGTTTTGAGGGAGTACCAGGCGTCCGCCGGCGTGCCTTCGGACATATGCTGGCGAGGGTTGACGTTGAGCAGCTTCCGGAGTAGTGGCGCCTGTCTGCGACGGTGAGCAGCTGCCGGAAAACTCCCGAGGAGTGGTGACGGCTGTGAGGACTTTTTAGTTTTAGGGTTTGAGAAGATTTTGAGTGAGAGTGGGTTAGATCTGTTTTGTTTAGGGTTTTGAGATGATTTTGAATTTCTGACACGTCATCGCTGACGAGACAAACGGCAGATGGAAATATTTCGATACACCTCACCGGCCACGTCAGCCGCGTGTATGGCGCGTGTACGGCTCGGTGTAGGTGTATCATTTCTCTTTGTCAGGTGTAGTAGAAGTACGTAAATGTCAGTAAACTCTGTCAATACAAATTCTCAAGAATTTGTAGATGCCATGTACTCTCTCAAAATCCCTTCATGTCCATAGTCTTCAAAAGTACTACCATGGTAAAATCCTCTCTATTACTAATGATCCAACAAATATTTTCCTTTAGAAAAGGTCTTCTACTACACCTGACAAAGAGTAGGGGTGATCCTCAATATGAAATTAACCATAAACAAGAATTGATTTGTCTAAAAAATATCCTTTTTACAGCTCGTGAAAAACACTAACAAGTTAGAGACACATAACGCGACAACAGAAGATTCGGTCAACAATTCTCTTCAAAGTTAGTCAATTTTGGGCATCGGTTTTTCCAACTCTTTCAAGTTCTGCCATTAACCGTTTCATCAACACCCAAAACAAAAATACATAAATAAAACATGAAAAATAGAAAAAAAAAACAATTCAAAATTTAAATACTACAGAGGTTATTTTAGTCCAAAAATAAATGTATCAAAGAATTATAAACCTAATTTCTGTTTCTGTCGGACTTTTTAATACAATAACTTGTTTGTAAAACATCAAGAGGAGCCCGAGGAGATAGAAACTCTTATGAATTTTGTTTTAAAGAAAAACATTTTAATCTTTGTACATAATTATGTCCCCTCCAAAAACTTTACCTATTATTTCCGTTTCTGCCCTTCTAAAATCCTAAATTTTTGTAAATTTAATCCTAAATTTTCATGATCTCTGAGCTCGGTCGGATCTTCTAGAGAGAGAGAGAGGAGGAGGAGAAGTGAAAGAGGAAGAAGAGGTGTTGGTGGTGGTGGTGGTGATTGAATAAGACAATCATCATTAACATGCCTCTCCTATGGAAGAAATCGAAGATCGGTCGAATTTCTCGATTTGTTTCAGATCTCAAATCGTCCAAACATGGAGAATCACTCGTTGTGGAGACTGGTTTCCCAACATCTCTGGTCGATCTGATGATAAAAAATCGAGATCGATTGAAGAAACCTTCCAAGAAGAAGAACAAGCAATCTTCCTTGGAGATGATCTCCTCCAATTCTCTAATTCATCCTCCTCCTCCTCCTTGTCCTCTTCTTCCTCAACTTCCTGAACTTACTTCTTTTCCTTTTCTTCCTCATCTTTCTCCGTCTTCCAATTCAACCATGTTAATGGTTCCATCATCTCCTTCTACTATCAAAACCGTCATGAAAAGTCATTTCTCTTCTTGTAGCGACGAAAAAGAAGAAATTTTTTTAAAGGTTTCAGCTACCAACAGAGCATTTATGTTGATATTGAAGCTGTTATTCCTCTTAATTCTGGCTATCGGAACGAAGAAGATTGCGATTGTGATCACAGTTTCAGCTTTCGTTCTTTTGTTGTTAGAATTTGCTAGTAAGAGTCTATCTTGTTACTTGAAACCATGTCCAGATGCAAAGGAAAGTTTCAATTCTGTGGTCGATAGGGTTTTAAGTTCTGTTCATCCAAAATTAGATGAGACTGAAACTTTCAAGGATAATAGGAGGCTGATTGAACAAGAAGAAGAGACTTTAGTAGGTGAAAATTGTGGTTTCATTGAACAAGATAATAATAATGAAAATCATAATATTAATATTAATGGAGCTATGATAATAGCTGAAGATCTAACTATGAATGAAGAAATTCAGATTGAACCTGGTTTTGATTCACTTCATTGCAGGTGTAGATGGGGTTTTATAGAATCAGACCAGAAGAAAAAGATGTCGTCATCCTCGTCCACCAAGGATGAAGAACTAATTGAAGATGAAAATATCAAAAGTTCCAAGAAAAAAGGCAGCAGCAAATTCAAATCAAATATGTTAAAGAAGTTTGTTCCAAAGAAGTTTAGAGTATCAAAGAACAAGAAAAGAAATAGTGAGGAGTGTTATCTAGACTGGAATAGTGAATTCGTATCATATTGCATTGGAGAAGAGGAGAAGCTAAATAGAGTAGAAGAACAAGAAGAAGAAGAAGAAGAAGATAATGATGATCAAGATCAAGATCAGGAAGAAGCAGAAGAAGGAGATGATGATCAAGTATATACTTCCTGTGAATTCTCACATATTGAATTGGAAACAGATTTGGGAGCAAATGCAGGAAAGATCACAACCTGGAGTTTACATCAACTAATTACTTTCGTGATTATTCTTGCTGGACTCGTTGGAGGTCGAGTTATCGCACTTCTACTGTCCATATTTTGGTGTCTATTGGTAAAATCAATAATGCGAATTGCAAGGAGAAACTAGTAGATGATCCAGATCAAATTTCCTCTTCAAGAGATGGATTTCATGTTTACAGAATTTGAAAAATCTTGGTGGAAGAAGCCTTCTGTATTTATAATGTTTGCTTGGGTCCTGTAAAGTTTCCTCCAAGGTTTTCAGATTGTATTCTCGGAAGCTCTCGATATCTTTGAAATTTCAACCCTGTGTTGGAAAATCCAATTTGGAGGTAATGTACTTTGAAATTTCATACTGTAAACTTACTGATACAGAATTCTAACTCTTACATTCTTTCGCTTCTCTGTTATCTATTATAGAACTGTAAAATTATTATATTACATCCATGCTTTCTATGTGAATCTCGCAAGTTTCTAACAGCTTTATCAACTTTACAGATCTCTTCTTCTCAATTCAAATAAGGAATCTAAAAACTCCATCAACTGATTGATTTGTGAACTAATTACACTTTCCCAACAATCAAATTGTTAAAATGTAGGCACAAACCTTAGTGGCTGCAATCTTTCTAGCAATCCAATATTCCAATCCTAAATAAAATCTTTCAATTTGTACATTGCTCGAGGAATGATGACTGCAACTGTCAGAAATTGAGTTTGGGCTTGTACTCGACAACTTCCATCACTAGGTAGGTGATCATGCAAAAAATATAGGTCATTCGTCACAAAATTCAACTAACAACTAACATTGACGCATCACCACCATGAACTCAGTACAAAAATCTCCTTATGTTTCTGAATTTTGAATTGTATAGAGATTTCTGTGTCTAAGCCTTTGATAAATCAGCATCTTCTTCTTCTTCTTTTTTCGTTTTCTGAATATTGATAAATCAGCATCTTAATAATAATTCATTCCATAATGTACTGGTATAATGTGAACCATCTAGTAGTGGCAAATCCATTTCTTGTTGAACTTTTTGCTCTCTCAGTAATAGCATGGTAATTAACCAAAAATTCAGTTGGATTCATTACTTCTAATATTTATGTTGACGAATCTATTCAATGATAGCCAATCAAAAGCCCATAGCTATCAAGACTAGTCTGCTAATCTGTCCAATCTCGCTCTTTTTCAGCATCCATTTACAAGTTTTTCTGACTTCTGAGTACAATTAAGTTTTTATGTCGATAAAACTGATGCCTATCTCCTTTCTCATACTGGATTCTTTCATAATTCTCCTCATCTCCACAACTTTATCCCATTGATTTGCCAAAGCATAAAAGTTCGACAACAAGACATAAACTCCATGGCTTTGAGGACGTAACTTGATCATCTCCTTCGCAACATTCTCCCCAAGTTCAATGTCAAAATAACTTATGCAAGCACTAAGTATAGTTTTATAAGCTATGATTTTCTCATCTACTGGCATAGTTCTAACAAACTTCTCCGCATGGGATAACAGACCAGCTCTACTCAAGAGATCAACTAAGCAACCGAAATGCTCAATCCTCGGTTGAATAGAAAAAAGTCTGTGCATACTATTAAACAACTCGCAACCTTCCTCAACCAGGCCCGACTGGCTGCATGCCGTCAAAACAGCAACAAATGTGGCTTCATTCGGTTCTATTCCTTCTTTTTGCATTTCCCTAAACAACATCAAAGCTTCGTTCCCACGCCCGTAATTTGCTAGCGCGGTAACCGCCGTAGTCCAAGTGAAAACATCCTTGTAATCCAATTTGTGGAATGTAACCATGGCCTCTTCCAAACTCCCACACTTAGCATACATGTTAACTAAAGCTGTTCCTACAAACACATCAAACCTTATATTTCTTTCAATTATAAAGTTATGTACTAGTCTACCAAGTCGCAACTCTGATAAACAAGCACAAGCTGAAAGCAAACTAACGACAGTTTTTTCGTCTGGACTCACATCATCCATCTCCATTTCCTTAAAAAGCTCAAGAGCCTCTTTAGGTTGGTTGGCCTTAACATACCCATTAATCATTGAATTCCATGAAACATGATCTTTAACATCCATACGGTCAAAAATCTCCCTAGCTTGATCTACTAAACCCAATCCAACATAACCATTGATCAAAATAGTACAGGACGCCACATCTCTTTGGCCCATCATTTCGTTAAATAATCGAATTGCCGTGTTCATATCACCTCCTTTAGAATACAGACTCAATAATGAATTCTCCAAGTTCAAACTGAATCCAATCCCAACTTTCATCACATAAGCATGAATTGCTCTTCCGTACTCTATTCCCTCTCTTACTAGTCCACAAGCTGACAGTAAAATAATGATTGTAACTGCATCGGCTTCAACACCCACATACAACATTCTCTTGAACAAAACCAAAGCTTCAACCCACAAATCTGGACATGAACTATAAACTCCTAGAACTGAATTCCAACTCACTAGGTCTCTATGATACATTTCATCAAACACTCGACGTGCATCCTTTGCTTGGCCCAAAGTCCTATAGAGATGAATTAGAGAGTTGTTTATATAAATATCAGAATGTAGAAGACCTGATTTTGTTAAATGGCCATGAATTTCTTTGGCCTTCGGAAGAGAAGGAAGACGAGAACAAGCTTTGAGTAAGGCAGGGTAGGTGTGATTGTCAGGGAGGACGACGAAAGTAGTTGGTTTGATGATGTGATTGTAAATGAGAATGGCTTTGATGGGTGTTGGGCTCTTAGAGTAGGCTCTAATGATAGAATTCCATGTGAGTGGACAGTAGATGCAACCAGTTGTAATTGTTTGAGCAAATATCTGACCTAGTTGTCTGATATTATGAGCTGAATTCTTCAGCAATGATATAAAAATTTTCGCAGGCCTGCTAGTACCACTACTACTAATACTCAATGTCATAGAGTTGTTCACTTGTTTGTTAGAATAACAGAGTAAATTTGTGTCAGTTTATGACATCCTTTTTTTCTTTTTTTTTTCTTCTCTTTTTGATGGGTCCAGTTAACTTAACTTGTGCCCTTAGTGTAAGTCTAGTGGGATATGTAAAAATGGTTTCCTTAATGTCTAACCCTAGAGGTTAAGAGGTGTTTTTACTCTAGTGGTAATTCTTTAAAAGAGGCTAAAAAAGAAAAAAAAAAGATAGAGAAAAGAGAGAGAGAAAAAAGGAGGAGAGAGATATAGTTTTTTAGCTTTTTTAAAGGAGAAAAAATAGGAAAAGAAAGTAAGAGAAGTTAGTTTCCTATTTAATTGAAATATAAAAAAAAAATTTGTCGCTCAACCATTAAGCGCCACGCTCAACCGATCGGCTCTCCACTAAGGATCCCTATTACAGTGGAAACGGATCCATTTTAACATGTTAAGGACTCCACTGGAGGGTGAAAACTGCTTGATCTAGCAGTGTAACAACCCCCACTAGAGTTGTCCTTAGAGCATCCACAATGCTAGTTAAATTTATCAATATTGTCTAAAAGCTAACCCGCATAGTTTAAAAATGTATATTTAGAAGACAGTTTATATTAAGCATCTCTTTTTTTTTATCAGTTCTATCCTACACTCAGGGGTATCATTCCAATTTGAAAACATACTCAGGGTTATCCCTCATTTTATTTGGGGATATCCTAGAAATAAAAAACATTTAAAAAAAATCCTTTAAACCTTAAAAACTCTCGACAGAGTGGAAGAAGAAGAGAAGATCGATGACGAGGAAGAAGCAACCGGTAACTCGTCCTCCAACATAGGCCAATGAAAAAGAAGGGTAATGAGTTCGATTTTCCTCCCTCAATCTTGATGATTTCCATAATTTTGTTTGATTTACTTCATTAAAATGATTCTTAGTTCTTTTAGGACCCGTTAGTTGCTTTTTTCTTCAATTTTTTCCTCCAATTGTTGATCCCATATAGGTCTGGTTTTCAACCAGATCGTAGATGCAGAGCCGAGTCGTCAAACTAGAAAGTAGACTTTTAGATCTGAATTCTAGGTTAGTGATTCGGCTCTACGAGTCCGACTTTATTTATATATTTGTTAATTTCAGTTAGTAGTGCTTTAGGTGCTATTTGACCCTAAATTTATTTAGATCACCTCTTGTTAGATCTATGCACCAAAAATTAGCTTACTCGGAGAGTAGTTATACGTGTTGATTTATAGAGGACGCACCATCTAAATTATCTTAACATTCCTTGGTGATAAATGAATACATTTACACAGTCTAACCGATCAATCAAGAATAAGTTGATTATTGTTTGATTTGTTGTACCAATATCCTGGGGGTCTTACCATATGTTGTAAAATTTTCAAAATAGCTTTGGGTGGGTTTAATATATCCAATTGACCTGAAAATTTTACAGTAGTATTTAATATATTCCATAACACTTGTGTAAAAATACTAGACAGATCCAACGGTAGGTTTGAGAGTAATGAATTTCTCATTTCGAACTCGCTATTTTTGTTCTTCTAACAAAAATGTCGATTTTTATTGTGATTGGAGTACTTAAACTTCTACAAATAAGCTGATATTTTAACCAAATATAATTTATTATCTCATCTACATCATACTCAATTTTTAGGACCATCCAACGGTCCAATCTTGAGCAATGGCTAATTTCTTCTTCTCTCTTTTCTTCCTCCTTAGAGTTATTCCAAGGAGAATTAGTAGCTCCTCCTTTGATTTGCTTCCAAATCTAGTATAAAAACTCTCTTTTTGATGTTGAAAATACTTATTTCTAATTGAAAACCTCTCTTCCTATTTCTCTCTTCTTTCTTATCTCCCTCCCCCTTCTTGTCTTCACAAATTTATATAGGTGAAAATGGAATCATAAAATTAATGGTGGTGGATTAGCCACTACAATGGTGGACTAGCCACCACTTAGTGGTGGTAGACTAACCATCATACTTAGTGGTAGTAGTGATTGTAGTAAATCTACCACTATCTAGTGGTAATGGAGGTGGATGTTAGAAAAAATCTTTATTATTATTATTCTTAGTCAAATATTTAATAAAAATAGTAAATACTAGATAAATTTTTGTGTACCAAAACTTTGATGTGACTTATGTCCCTAGTTTAATAATTTGAAGACATGTACCAATCAAAATGATCTTGTGGATTAAATCAAAAGTTTTGAGTGAATAAACATTCTTACTTAATAAATTATCTATATGTACACATTATACTATAATGACCATAACTCCTAGACCAAATGTCTAAATATCACCCACCATACTATTCTGAAAACTAGATTTAAAGAGCTACAACTTCATCAGAAATAGCCCAAGGCCAATTTGGACCGTAAGATGTCCACAAATGAGTTTAAAATATAATAAAGAACATATATACGAAAATATAAATAATAACCTATAAAATATTGAGTTGTCTTAACCCAAAATAAGTAAAGATGGGCTTAGCCCATTTAACCCATAGTTTCATTGCCAAGTCCATTACCTGAATTATTGGGTTAGCCCATCTAACCCATACATAAATATGTATATATAGATCTTATTACAAAAGATGACTACACAAAAGATAATTCAATTTAAGATAAATTCATAATACTAGTTCTCGGGTTAGACCCAAGGCAAATTTGAACTCAAAAATTCAGGGTATTACAACAATAGGATGGATTTTTACTTTGGGTGGGGCTACTGTATCTTGGGGATCCAAGAAGGCAGAAATGATAGCTTTGATTGATGCTTATAAAGAAGCAAACTGGTTAAGGAACCTTCTAATGGATATACCACTTTGGAAGAAGCCTACTTCAACAATCATGCTTAACTGTGATAGCCAAGCAACTTTGTATAGGGTGGTCAACAAGATTTACAATGGTAAGTCAAGACACATAAGTCTAAGACACCAATATCTAAGGTAATTACTCAAAAATAGAGAAATTACGGTTGACTACGTGGGGTCAAAAAAAAACCTAGCGGATCCATTAACAAAAAGTTTATCTAGAGAGATGATCTCTAAGACGTCTAAGGGAATGGGTCTTGTGTCCACTGAATTAAATCAATTACCCTTGATAGGAACCCAAACTATGTCTTGAAAAAGTTAAGGATCAATGGGTACAAACAAGTCAAGAAGTGATTATGGAAAACACTAAGAATTATAACTTTTCCATTCTAAAATTCTAGTGTTGGTTCCTGTATGATAGAGGATGGATACATATCTTTAATAAGTCCAAAGTCTCAAGTACTGACTCACAAGATCACTTCATGTGGACTTACCTATATAAGTGAAGAAATCAGGTCGTTTCTATGAGAACTAGACACTCTCTAAAGCACTTATAAAATCAGGATATATGCGCATGGCTAATAATGTGCAGCGTAACAAGAACACTCTACTAATGAAACAAGTATGTGTGGCAGTTTCAGCTTATCCTTAAGAGCCTTTGGTTCAGGATCCATTCACCACAGCGCTTGGATAAAGCTTTGAGTTGTTTGCACTAAGTGAAAGTTCAAGTCTTGAAGACACTTATCATTTATGTACGAGTTTCGCGATAATGCCAAATCGATCTCTTTAGTATTCTTTATCGTTGTAAGAACTACGTAGCTTGATCCCTTTTGGGTACGTAAGTAATCACTTTATGTGATGCAGCTAATCCTTATATATATTATATATTATTTTTCTAAAACTTACATCTATTTTGAAAATGGTGGGGGATTATTGTAAAATTTTCAAAATAGTTTTGAGTGGGTTTGTAACTTTAAATCTTCTTTGGTTTAGTCCCACATTGCTTGGGAGATATGAAAAGTCGAGGTATATAAGTGACTACACTTTTATAGTTTATCTTTTAAGTGTTTGGTCCTTATTAGAATTGATAAGGTGGTGCAAAGCATCACCGTATGTGCGCACGCGCACGTGCATGTGCGAAAGGGCGATTGGGCATTTAAGGCGCATTGGGCGCTTTAGTGGTGCACTTTGCACAAAGTTGGTATCGATACCAGCCTAAGGGAGGTCGACAGATAAAGCAAGTATCGATACTGACTCAGTATCGATACCTGCTAAAGGGGTATGGCTAGTAGTGATCAGATCACGCTAGTATCGATAACCACTCATACTGGTATACTAAGGTGATATGAAGGTATTGTTATGAGTGAGTACCAATACCCATTCAGTGGGTATCGATACGCACTCGAACCAGTTCAGAAAAGTCACCATTTTTTCACCAAAATGGTGCTTCCAAGGCTATAAATAGATGGTTTCTTAGCCATTCTCCATACACTTCGAACTCCTAAGTAAACCAAAACATAGTTAGAGTATTTTGGCATTATCAGAGATCAATAAGATTGTTCTTGAGTTGTGATCGAATCTTGCATATTTGAACTCACAAATCCTACGGTTAGACTCTATTTTATCCTGAGAACATATTTTGAAATACCCTGGTGCAATTATAAGGGTAAAATATTACTTGAGACAGCGATTACTTGTCTTGGAGATCTTAAACCATTCTAGTTTTCATTACTGTTCCGTATTTTTTCCAACACCATGTTCTTTGGTTGGCGGTCATAAGGGAATCAAAAACTTCGGCTGATATTTCGGTATTCAAGTTTAACTAATATTCTATTTTAAAGAGATGATATTTTTAACTTAAAAAAGGAAATAGGGAGGGCACCTTAATCAAAGTTTTGGTCAAAGTTAAGTTGACTACAACAAAGCTAGGTTACAACCGATAAAAAAGATGGATGGTTAATATAAACCATCTATATATAGAATAGGAGGAGAGATAGTTGTCTAGAAATTAAAAACATCTAAATTTTTTTTGCAAAAATAGATGGGTGGGATCTCAGAATTAGCTTGGCATCAGACTAACTCTAAGAGTTAGCGTGGTTGTGGGCCACATTCTCAGAGTTAGCCTGGCTATTGGGCGAACTCTGAGAGTTAACCTGGCCATTGGAAAAATTCTAAGATACCGACTAATGGCTAGGCTAACTCTAAGAGTCCATTGAATGGCCAGGCTAATTCTCGGAGTCTGCCTGATTAAAAGAAATTTTTTCTTTTTTGATTTTTTTTTTAAACTTGAATATCTCGCAATTGTTTCTCGCTATTTTTATTTTTAAATAACTTTCTATATTCAAATTTTGGGGGTTTTGGTCGTTCTCCGAAATAAAAAATACAAAAAAATTTACAAATCCACAAGCAAACCCACACTCTTGCGGTGTCTAAATATAGAAAGTTATTTAAAAATAAAACTAGCTGAAAACAATTGGGAGATATTCAGGTTTTAAAAAATAGAAAACGGCCAAAACCCCTAAAATTGAATATTCCTACCCAAAAACTCCACGAACATTACATAATAGCTAAAAATTCTAAAACATCCAATCTCACACAAACAATATTTCTTTGACGATTTTACCATTTTTAAATTAAATGACCTAATCTCAATTTTTTAGAAATGTACTTACCTAAAAATCTGCCAATTTGTAAATACCTATATATTTTAGAAACTTATCTATACACCTAAAAATTCGCCAATTTGTAACTTACCTTTAATTCCTCTGATTACTCTCAAATTTTTGAGGTTTAAGGAATAAGAGATTTTTATTTCAAAAACCCTTTCAAGGAACAAGAAATAGACAATAAAAAAGGGAGAGGAAAAAGAAGATTGTAACAACATGATGATTGGAAACAATATTGGTAACCTATAAAATACATATGGAGCAATCATCCTTCTAGCAATAAAGCCCTTTTCTAAAGTTTTAATTTAATTTTCTTATTTCAAATTTTGTTGCAAGAAATTATTTGAATTATCCAATTAGTTGTATTTTAATGTTTTAAGTCCACAGCAAAAAATACTTTTGTAAATAGATACGAATTTTGCAAAATTACCTTGTTCAATCAAATATAACGTTTACTTACCTTTTCAACTAAAAAATGTTTAATAAAAAGTGGAAAACCAATAAATTAAAAAACATCAATTAAGAATAAATTAAGGAAGAGAATCTATAAAAGACATTATTCTTTAACTAAATAAGGGTAAAAAAAGAATAAAAAATAAAAAATTTACTCCACAATTTGGGCTAGTTGAGTAAACTGATATATTATCCCTTAAAAAGTAGAAAATAGTAAAATTAATAAAAAAATGTGGGGTTTTGACTATTATGAAATGTTTATCGAGTTTTTGGTATTTGGCAGCCAAAAATGAGAGTTTTGAGCAAAATTATATTTTAATTTTTACACAACCAAAATAGACAACCAAGACTATGGATGCTCTTAGGGCACATTTTTAGGTTAGAATTGTAGATTATTTTAAACAAGTTAGAAGTTTTTAAATCAGCTAAGTTTTTGTGGATATATATAATAACATAATGTACACAAAAAATTAGCTCAATTAGGGATCTCTAATCCTCTAAAAAATAATTTAAATTTTAGTTGTTAATTCACACTATTAAATTCTAGATTAAGTATTCGTGGTCTTAAACGTATCTGTTTGAGCTGACTTTTTTAAGATATGATATAAATAGTAGAACATAACATCATATCATCCTATATATTATAACTAGTTTTATAGCTCGCGCAAAGCGCAAACATTTTGTAAAAAAGTATGCTTCTTGATTTATTTTTACTAAATTTTAATACAATAATTAAAGAGAACGGATCCGCATACAACCTTATTTGTACATTTTATATGTACATTGCAATATGGGGTCCACATGAAGTTGATTTAAGGGCTGATATTTTTTAATAATGTTCTTTTCACCTTGTAGATCATCTTCACCCAAATTAAATTATTCTAAAACTGCTAGCCCTATTAAAAATTGACTTTTTTTTTCTCATCGTTTATTGTTCACCGTTAATTTTAGGTCAACTTCCCATCAATTTTTTATGGGGCTAGTAATTTTAGAATGATATGATTTTTGGTAAGGATATTCTACTCATCTTGTAGATCATTCACACCAAAAATTAGCCATTGGTTCATCATCATGTTGATCCTACAATTAATGTAAAAATAACAATGTACAGAGGTTGTACACCGATCCGTTCTCATAATTAAATTGATCTATTGATACACTATATTTGATTTGTTTCTTCCTACCAAAAAAAAATTGATTTAAAGGGTAAATTTTTTTTTTGTTAAAGTAAATCATAAATATTAATATTTAGTATGGTATATGTTAGAGAGAATTTTTTTTTTCTATAAATTGAAGAGCATATAGAATCATCATAGAAATATATAACAAAAAAAGATAGTAAGTAAGACGGTGATTCATACAGTGACATCACTTTTTTAAGGGTCAGGTTATATATATAGCTCCCTTATATAACCCCTCGCTTGTGGGGCTACATGAAATATATTCAGGGGGTAATTTTTAGAGAAAATGATCTACACGGTGAGAAGAACATAGTTACCTGAAATCAGCCTGATCTAAAACTTGTAACCTCAAATCTACTCGTTTTAAATCAACGGTCAAAATAAAAGTTTAAAACTTGTAAATTTTTTAAAGGCTAATTTGAAGGGGTTAGAAGGTTTAGAACAAGCTGATTTTTGAGTATGATGAAGTACATATTGAGGAGAATACCCTTTCCAAAAATCAGCTCCTGGATGCACTAAATGTGGGCCCCACAAGCGAGGGGTTATATAAGGGGGACTATATAAGGAGGGTCTATATAGCCTGGCCCCTTTTTTAATATGTGCATGTTATATTTATATGAATGTACTGTAATTACATAGTGTTACTGAGAAATAGTTAAATTGGTTAGTGATAAATATGTGCATGTTATATTTTTATTAATGTACTGAAATTATAGGAATTTCGTCATACCAACTGTTGAGAATTGATTATACCAGTTGGAAGCACAGCGGAAAAATACAGTTTAAAAATTTAAACCAATTCCTAATAGTCCGTCCAATCGTTAATGCGATCTGTTTAGAGAAAGATAGAAGAATATACTGAGCGTGAACTGAATCTCCAAAACTTGCTTTTAGATGAAGATGAGCCCACAAACAAATCTACCGGAACGGATCGTCAAATTTGTACTCTAGTTGTCGAGAAAACTGCTCACAACTTAAACCAAAAAACCCAAAAACTCTGCTGGAGTAACTTTCTACTCTTTAATCCTTTTCGCCTAGATGATACCTGCTTTTAATAGAAAATTTAATTTCCTTCAACTTTCTTAAAAATAGCTAACCTTCAATTCTTCTCCGAAGTGCCTCAAAAATCAATTTTTTCTTTCTGTGGGATTTTATTACGAATTTTGGAAACCCAAAACCTAGGGTTTTCTTTTTCTCTTAACTTGAGGTAATTAGAACACACGCAAAAAGGGTAGGGGAGAGGGTGACATTTTTCTCTTATGTGGGTAGAGTGGGACGCCCCTCTCTATTTATAATAGAGAGGTTGGGAAAGGGTGACGTTTTTCTCTTGTGTGGGTAGAATGGGACGTTGTTCTCTATTTATAATAGAGAAGTCCCCAATCCCTTTTAGATGCTAAGTCTAATTAGGTCTTGTTGGGGTGGCAGGCCCGACTAGCGATAGTTGTTTGTTGCTTTCTTCGACCAAACTAGCTAAACGAAGGACGGTAGTTTCGCTACTTGCTTTTTGAATCAATGTTCATATAATAAATATATATTATATATGCATTGAAACTCTTGCTAAACTCGCGTAGCTCTATTGGGCGGAGGTTTTTCGATCAACTATCCTACTTGAATGAAGAACTTCTTTACATACATAATTCTCAGTTTGTACCAGATCTGAGTGTTCCATTACTTCGTCGCTTCACCTTGTATACACACTTGCAATAAATTGGCTTTACTCAAGCAGGCAATGGAACAAGGTCCCATATCTCATTCTTCTTTAGTTAGGGCAGAAATCCCCTCACGCATTGCGTTCTCCCACTCTTCATTACCCTTTGCGTCTTCAAATGAACTCGGTTCCCCGATGTTGGACACACAACACTGTGAGAGCAACACAGCGTCTGCAAAGTCGGCTTGTATATACTTCGGATTAGACTTCTTGATATGCAAAGACCTTTTAAAACTTAGCTGATATTCAGTCGTGATGCTAGTAGTGGTCTCTTCTCTCGACTATCTCGCAACTCTGTTCGTGAGCTACTCTCTACACTTCTTGGAAAAGGTTTTTCCTAGCTTATTAAACTCTCTGAGTCTGGCAAAACTACATTTTCGGTAGACCACCATGATGATGCCTCATCAAAGACAACATGTGGCGAGACGTATGCTTTATTGGTGGTGGGATCAACACATCTCCACCCTTTCTTCTGTTCATCGTACCCGCACCGTATCGCCTTCTTTTCCAACTTTGTCCTCAACTGGTCGGGCACAAAGACGTAGCAAACGCACCCAAATATGAAATAGTCAGCTCTCTCTTGTACAATACCTGGTATGGCGAGAGAAAACCAAGCTTCGCTTAAGTTGCTCAACTGCTCCTACCGCCCTATAGCTCTTCGGACTAAGGCGTGACCATAGGATTCTCACAGTGTCGGAATGAGTTGAAGATGAGATGCGGTACTCAGTTGTATTGGGAGGAATCACTATGCCACCTGTCTTTTTTTTCTTAGGCATACTTCTTAGCAAATCAAACGGTAGGTCATAGACTGGAGCAGACAGACCAGACCATGCTACATCGTGATAACTCTCTTCAACCGGATCAACAAAGGTGAGATTCGCTCACTTCCCCACCTCCTCTGTGCCCTACTAATACTAATTGCGTAAGAGAGTATCTCTTCCCTGACTAGCTCTCTTCATTCGCACCTTCACCTACCGCCGACATTGGTTTATATACGGTCACGTGACCGTGCTGGATAGTCACCCATAACACGGCACTCCCACTTGAGTTACCTTATGCTATTACTACTAATATAAGACCTTCATATGCACCCATCACACACCGTGCTTTATGTCAATACTTATATACCATACGGCATTAAAGTATCTCATATTGTAGCCGTAATGAGCTGCAAATGAGCAGGCAAGGCTGTTGGGCGGTGGATGAGTTCAAATTAATGGAGGATGGTGAAAAGCTGGTAAATGTGCTAATAAGATAAGGTAGTTGGCTTACTTGCTTGTTAGAGGACAAGTAGATTACTACTTGCTGTTGTTAGAGAGAAGGGGATGCTAGCTAATAGGTTGGGATCGAACTGATGACTTCCACCACGTCAAGGTGACACTCTCCCACTTCACTTGAACTACATAACAACATGCACCTTTGTCTGGGCAGTAACCACATGTAACAGGGATTGGGCGGTAACCACAGGGAATGTCACATTTTTAATCAATACACTTTTAGGCTTTTAAATATTTAAAATTCTAATTTTAGTATCTCACACAAAATAGAGTTACTAAATATTTTAATGACAAATAACTCTACTAAATATTTGTAACCGAACCCTCCATAAAGTGTGGATATTATAAAAGAACCCTTCCACTGTTATTACCGCAATTAAGTCCCTCCACTGCTATTTTTCGATATTCGTATGTCCTTGGCTTTGTATTTATTTACTTGTTAGTGCCTAGGGTATATTTACATATTTTGACCCTGACCATCACCTATGCATTAACTCCTATGATCTAATAAATCTCCCAAATAATTTGGGAGACTACTGGTCAGTCTAGATCAACAGATCTTCTAACGTGATTCAGGTGAACATAATTTCATATGGATTCCTTATTAAATTAACTTATTCCTATTATGAAATAAATGACCATCCATCTTGCTCAGAATATTGGATCACATTTTCGTTTCTGACCTCACTGATTAGCAAAACAAAATAGTCACTACTCTCATGTAAGTTATATGTTAAATCTCAAGATTAAGAACTAATTACAATAACAATAATTTTTGTAATTATTTATTATAAACTGACATTGAATAATAATAATCATTCTTTAACCTGTGCAATGTAATTTAATTACATCAACATATTGGACTAGGGCACTCCTATGATGGAGATACATCATATCATATTATATAATCATCCAACATGTTAAGTCTTAAAATAGATTGCGAACTAACTTAATGAATTACATCTCTCCTTGTATGAACTAACTTCATACAAATAATTCATTCGTTATATTATACTCACTGTGCATTAATAAACTTTTATTGAACTCAAAATATCGAAAACATTATTTTTAGGGCATAACCCTAACACCAACAACACATCCCTGACGCACAGCATAACAGACTTATGGATCGATCTTGAAACTTAATAACGATGAATCAACAAGAAAATATAACGACAAAGATAAACATAAGCATCAACTACAACAAAAGATATACGTGGTTCACTCTTACAGGCTACATCTACGGCCAAAACAGCGCACTAGAGAAACTACTACTATTATTAAAAAAATATTACAATGCTTCTTATACAACCAACCAGAATAAACACACATCAAGTATCTCACAAGATTTACCGGAGAACACCAACAAAAATCTATTAGAGATCGGATATCTAAACTACTCCCAATAACATACTCACATCTTCCTTAAACCTTGAAAGTCCATCACTATGGCTGACCATAGTAATAGAGGAGATAACACATAGAGAATATTAGAAACTTGGGTTGGGGCAACCCCCGTGAAGAAACCCCAAACCCTAGATCTTCGCAAACGTTTTCCTGTCTACAGGTTTCTCACATTTCGAATTTCTCCCCACACAAGAAGACCAAAATCGTAGGTTTATCTTTCATTGAACCTTAGGAACTCTAACACTTTCGCATTGGGCTCATGGAACTCTCTAGCAATTCTAGCACACTTTGGGATGACTTAGGACCTCCTTATTTATAGAGTTCATCAAATTCACGTACAAATAAAAGTTTTTTAATCCCACAAGGTCTCCAAAACCGCCTAAAAAACCTTCCCATGGCGGTGCTTTTGAAACACTAAGCTTGATTTCGAAACTAAAGTCATCTGTCAATTTTCAGCAAACTGCTTTCGAGCATTCGAAACCAACAACCTTGCTTTCGAAAGCGACTCCCTGCTTTCGAAAGCAAAGGCTAATTTAGCAAAAAATCCTTGCACTATTAAAACAGTTAGATAATCTAATTATCTAGATATCTAATTTTATGCAGATTTGTTAGAAGTTGTGTTTCGATCTCGATCATTTTTACTTCATTTGCATTGGATGATGTGTTCGTTGTTAGGTTGCCATCATGCTCCTGCCAAACAAATATTGAAATAATATAAAGATAAAACTTTGGGTTAACATAACCCTCTCTCTTAAGTGTGGGTTAAAAATACTTAGATTATAAATACCTGGCCCAGTACAAAAAAAAAGATATATTTTCACATTAAATAAATGTAGTTTCTCAAAACAAAATACTTAAAAAAAATTCTAAAAACTAATAAAATTAAATATAATTTTTTATAAAAAGTACCCATTAATTGAATGGGCCACACAAGACTAGCATTGAAAGAATTTGGCAATTTGCAATGCATGTAAATATACTTTTTATACTTCATAAAGAAATTGAATATACTTAAAATTTTAGAAAATAATAATGCACATAAGTAAAAATTAACTGAATGTATAAAATCTATCTAACAACGAATATTTAAATATTAAATATTGAATAACAATCAATTAAATAAATGTTGACAACAAAATTACAATAGAATACATCAATTTCTCCATTTTCAGTTAGTTTTAGCTTACTTGATTTGTAGTTTTCAAAGAGAGGAAAAGTTGTATAAGACCCGGTAGTCTGAAGTTTTTTTATAAGAGCTACAAAGACACCTTCTACACCTTTTAAGTGTGACAGAGAAGGAAAGAGAGATGTGAAACCTTTAACAATCAAAATAAGTAATAAAAATTCACAATTCACAATTTTAGAAAAAGCATAGATAAATGTACATCGTCTAAATGTAATCCCCTTCTTTGATCAACAAATGATTGAATTCTACTTTATCAATTTAAAGAAAGAAAAAAGTAAAACAAATTGAAACATATAAAGAAGAGAGTATGTAATGTGGACGAAATCGATATTGAAAATACTAATATAGCAACAACTCATTAGATTTCAAAAGTCAATTTTGCAATTAATATGGGTAATTCTATTCTGAAATAATATTGTAATTAATCAATGTAATGTAATTTGTTTTTGAATTGAGACCAGACAACAATATTTTTTTTCTAAAAAAGATAAAATTTTTATTTTTACTGCAAATTTATTTTTGTGTAACATAAAACTATGATTTTAACTAATTTTTATCTAGATTGCATCCAAATTTGAATTTACATACTTCAAAACTAGGTAACATCTAAATATATAAATTTTGTCAAAATATGTTACTCATAACAGTAGGCAAAAATATTTTTATAAGCTTTCTGCATATGCAAAAATATTTTTGCACATAACATGCAAAAATTGAAAGTCTTAATTCGCCCTACGGTTAATGAATTTAACCGTATGTCAATGTGACTATGGTTAAGGATCACACTATCACCTAATTAAAAATTACTAAGGTGATAAGAGTACAACAAAAATCTCTAACAAGA
>MVGT01003168.1:52282-63477 GCA_002174775.1 Macleaya cordata
TCATATGATCTAATATGAACTAACCACCTATGATATTGAGTTTCTAAGTCACTTACCATCCTAAGATGAGTTCCGGTGGTGAGTTGAGCTTCTTGGAGTCTTTGCTTCGCAACGAACTGAATGACTCACTAACTCTAACTCAAGTTACATTGACCATCTTGAGTTTACCTTTGACACGAAATTCGACAAATATGACATGAGTGAACTCATGGACCTAACAAAAATATTTTATCACAAATAAACAGAGAACTACTATAACTAGTACCTTTTATTTAGATTGCATCCAAATTCGAATTTGCGAGTCCTAAAACTATGTAACATAAAGAAGAAGTGAAGATCTCGAAAAATACTTTCTAAATATATAAATTTTGTCAAAATCTATTACTCCAAAAGTAATACAAAAATATTTTTACACAAAATATGTAAAAATACTTTTGCATAAATTTTACGAATTTTTTTTTCTTGTGGACAAAATGGATTCAAAAAGTTATATATCGAATGTTTTTACAATTTTTCCTCCAAATAACCCGTCCTTTACCTGTGCAAATGGAGACTGTGTTCTTTAAATTGTCTTTTAACTGTTTTTCAAAAAAGAAATAACCTTTATCAGTGTCGGGCTAAGTGGCACATTACACAGCTTTTTTAGCTCAACTGAAAATGAAAGATTTTCAGTAATTTAATACATATATTTTAGGCCCACATGCACAGGTGCAACTAACATTCATAAAGATCCATGGTTTCCCATAAAATTAAAAATTAAAAATTAAAAAACATAAAGATCCATGGTTAATTAATTGAGGGAGGTTATTGCACCCCTCTTAGAACGCCCCTTTATAACGCCCCCTCCTGTGGGGCCCACATACGATGCATCTAAGGGCTGATTTTTTTATGAGATGTTCTTCTCAATATGTATATCATCATATTAAAAAATTAGTTCGTTCTAAAACTTTTAACCCCTTCAAATTATCCTTTGAAAATTAGTAACTATTTGAGGGGTCAAATAGTTATCAATTTTTGATAAGTAATTTGAGGGGGTTAAAAGTTTTAGAACAGACTGATTTTTTAATATGATGATATAAATATTGAGAAGAACATCTCATAAAAAAATCAGCCCTTGGATGCATCGTATGTAGGCCCCATAAGAGGGGGCGTTATAAGGGGGCGTTCTAAGAGGGGGTGCAATAACCTCCCTCTAATTAATTTTAACTTTATGAAATTTTAAATCAGGAATCCGAATCGGGATATTTGGGTTTGATTCGGATTTGACGTGATTGGATTGAAAGATGCGTAAGGCAAGAATTTAGGGATACAAATTAAAAAGAGTCAGCTCACAGTTGTATACCTTTAACACTATTATACTTATTTTAAAATTTAATATTATGAATAAACGGCTCACATTTAAACGTGATTTATTTAGGGAAAAAGGGAACTTTTATTAAGAAGGAATAAAAGACCTGTCCGCTAGGACAGGTTCAGCAATACAAATAGGATAAGAATCCATCCAGACATCACACGACCGTTTAGAAATAACTACCTTAGCCAAAGCATGAGCAACACAGTTGCCTTCGCTTCCAACAAACTGAAGAGAAGAATTAACAAGCCTGTTATAAAGAAATCTGCAGTCCTCAATGATACTCCTCAAGCGCCAAGGGAACCGTATAGTAGGATTAAAGATATGACCTGATTTTTATTGAATATCATATAAATGATAATATTTAAAGATCTCATTTTCTCTTTCCTATTTTATAATTAAAAAAAATACACATTTAATTAACGGAGAATGGCTAAAACCTCTAAAATTTAGAATTTCCTATTCAAAAACTCCATGAACATTTCATAATAGCCAAAACCCCCAAATCCCCTTAATTTAATTTTTTTGATATTTTTATCCTTATTATATAAGGGAGAAATTCTTTTAAACGTCTTCTATTTTCAGCTATAAATTATTATAAAGTCTTAAATTAGGATAAACTAGAGCTTTCATAATTTTTCCTCAAACATATTTTATCTGGATATTTTTAAAATTTCTCTATAAATTATATTTTCGCAAACAAATCTAGATTTTATTCTAAAAGAATCACACAATACAATAAAAAATGGCATTTTAAATGGAAGATGGACTCAAATTAGCTTTGCATTAAAATTCATGAAGTCATAACCAATACTGAGTTTGTAAGATTCTATATACTGGCTCACATTTTGTCAATACAAAATAGCAAAAATATTAACAAACACAAAGTCAGTACGAAATGACTGATGTGTGCAAAAAAATTATAGCATTCGCACAAATAATATTGCAATATTTAAAAGTTGTGTATACAATAAAGTTGAGATTTAAATATAAAGGTGCTAAAAGCTAATTTACCTTTTTAAGTCTTCATTTCATGTCTAGAAGACTCAAAATATATTTTGCACAATAAAAAATTGAAACAATGAAGCTTTATGTACATCAAAATAATGCGCAAAAATTGAAAAACATAAACAAAAATTAAATTGCATAAGCAAAAAGTTATTTTGCATAAGAAATAAAATATCAACCACGAATAGGGTGAGTAAAAAAATTTGCCACATGGTCTTTTATAGTGTTAGATATCTAGTGTTGAAATGTAAGTTAATAGATTTACATAAAGTATTTAAAATTGGCAAAACTGTGCCACGTACAACATTATAAGCTAAAAATAACATAAGTCCTAAATGTGTAAAAATAAAACTGCTTAAGAAAAAATGATTTTTCATTTGCACAAATAAAATTAGGATTAAATTTAGAATTAAAAAATAAGAGTACCATGCAAATCAAAAATAAATTTTAAATTAAAAATATGCAAAAAACTATTACTACGAATCAGTGTAGCAGAAAAAATTATTACTAACCTAAATTAAATCTAGAATTGTTAAAAAATAAAATAGAAACATACTTATTCAGTTGAGAAATTAAAATCAATGTTGTTCATGATGATTTTAATTCTTATATATGATAAAAATACAAAAACTATGAAAAAGAACCAAATATATGTAGAATTTCGTTGAAGATAAATTATTCAATTATTTTGGGCATTATAGAAAAAACTATTAAAAAGAATTTGATCTAAAAAAATAATAAATGAAAATAAAACTGGTCAATTAAGCAACATTTAAGGAATAGAATCTATAAAAGATAATTATTCTATAACTAAAAAGGGTAAAAAATGAATAAAAAATAAAACATTTACTCCACGATTTGCTAGTGGAGTAAACAAATAAATGATCCTTAAAAAAGTGAGAAAGGCTAAAATCAATAAAAAAAAGGGGGTTTTGGCTATTATCAGATGTCAAATCTGGGTACTTCCATGTTCTTTACATGTGTGAGATGTCAGTTTTAGGTTCTAGGAGAAATATATATAAGGGCAAGTACTATAGTAATCCTCAAAATTTGGTTATTTAACCCTTATATAGCTATTATAGGGATGGGCAAGTACTAAGGCCAAATTGCCAAATTTTGAGGCAGCGACAAATGAGGTGAAGGGCGACAGAGGGAGTGAGGGGTTTAAAAAAAAACTAAATTTTGTTGTATGAAGGTTGTGTATGTTTCAAAATACCAAGACAGTGGGCCCACTTAGATACGATCTAATATCTAATATTTGGTGAGGTTGTTCTCCTCACTATATAAATCATCCTCATAAAAAATCATCTCATTCTAAAACTTCTAACCCATCAAAAGTTGACTATTTTCCTTACCGTTAATTTTTAATCAACTTTCGATCAAATTTTGAAGAGGTTAGAAGTTTTGAATAAGGTATTTTTTGTGAGGATTATCTACATGGTGAAGGAACAACTTCACCAAATATCGGCTATTATATCGTATCCAAGTGGGCCCATAGGTTTGGTGTTTTAAAATATATACAAATTTTATACAACAAAATTTAGTTTTATAAAACAAAATAAAAAGCCGACAGAGGGAGTTTCGCCCCTCACTCCCTCTATCGCCCAAACCTTTTACTTACAAAAAATGGGGTGGCAAAGGTAGTGTCACCCCACACTGCCTCTATCGCCCTCTAGTTCCTCACTCGCGCTGCAGAATTTTTATCGATCCCTCTTTTTCCTATTTTTATCCTTAGATATGGGTTAATATGAGGTTAAGTGGATGAGTTTGAGGGTTATCTCTCACTTTAGTACTTAACTTAACCCTAAAACCTCTCCAAAATGGAGGTTTGAGGTTGTCATAGTACTTGCCTTAATTTCTTAGTCAATGGCGCATTTGGTAAATAAAAAATACTTGAAGAAAAAATAATTAGTATGAGCTTGCAGATAAAAATAGTATGTACACGTGGAGCAAAAAGAATGTGTACATGTGAAGAAAATTTTTTTTTATTTTTTTAGCAGAACTTCCGGAAGAAAAGTGAAATTTATTAATATCGAAAATAATGATTTGTGAAATCTTAATTTTAAAAAATAAAAATGTCATAACTTTTTATCAAAAAATTAATTTTTGATAAAATTTATATTTTTAAAAATGATTCACGAAAATCTTGAAAATGAGACTAGGCACCATTTAAAAACAAAAAGTATTTTGAGTGTTAAGTAACATTCTATACTGAGCCGAAGGCACGGGTTATCGCTGGTAAAAGAATATATATAAACATGTTATTTTACTCATTTAACTGAAAGCACAAAACATAACACATATAACGCACATAACGCAACATAACCAAACCCTTATTCGTATTTAAATAGGTTGCTGAGAGAGCTCTTGATCCCCAGTGATCTCCTGTAGAATTAGATAAATGTAGGAGTACCTATTCGGATTAACGTTTTCTGAAGAGAAAATAGCTTTCTCACTAAAAAAAAGAGGTTTTCGAAAGATAAACCTAACGATAAAGGACTATATGAACAGCTGTCAAACACTTATAAAGTAAAACACAGGTGTACATCATTAATTGGCCATGAATTTGACTTCTAACTTTAGTAAGTCTATAAATAGAAGTGTAAACCTCTCATTTGGGGAGAACTAATCTAGAGATGAGAACTCTTCTGAAATAGAGAAACCTCTCACACTTTCTCTCTCTAATTTTTTGGGTGAAGGAAACACTTCCTTCAATAAAGATATCCCAATACCTATTTTATCAGTAGGTGCACTATAAGCAATAGTAAATCTCAATATCCATGTTTTGTCACCTTGTTCCTTGTTTGTTTGTTAATTGGAACTAGGTCTAACAGTGTTTTAGGATCTACTATTTTCTTTAATCAGAGAATAACATGTTTTATTAGCTGTACTAATGGAATTTGATGATGACTTCTTTTCAAAAACACACTCGCCCCGGCTTTCCAAATATGCCAAAGGACAAAAGAGCAAAAAATTGGCCATTCAACATCTTCATTCACCCAAACAGTTGGCCCATTTTTGCAGGAAAGAAACCACTCTACAAAATTCTTATGAGGTAGAGAATCTATATGAAAACTACCAGGCAGAATGAACCAAACAGCTTTAATAAAAGGACACTCCATGAACAAATCATTAATAGTTTCTAATTTGTTACCACACATTAGGCATAGAGAATCAATGTCTTGTAAAATTACTGTTATTCTACCATTGAGGGGTAAGATATATATATATTTTTTTTTTGAGATCTAGGGTATCCGGGTCTCTTAGAGCACCCGACTAGTCCCTAGGGTGTGAGCAGACCTCCCTATCCACACACAACCGGTTAAAATCTTATTGTGGGAGTGGCCATCAAGAGGATCGATCATTCGACCTCCATTTTGTGAGGTGAATGTCTTGACCACTTAGGGGGTAAGATATTGTGGAGGCATTTCCAGATAAAAATCTGGATTCTAGGTAAGACCTCAAGGGACCACATAGAATTTCAAGTAAAACCTCCATCATTATTGTTAGGTTTCTTGTCATACCAACGGCACATCCCCGACGCACAGCGGAACAGGCTTAAGGATCTTGAGACTTAATAACGATGAATCAACAAGAAAATATAATGACGAAGATAAAAACAAGCATCAACCACAACACAAGATATACGTGGTTCACCCTCACGGGCTACATCCACGGCCAAATCGGCGCACCGGAGAAACTTCCACTATTATCAAGAACATATTACAATGCTTCTTATACACAACCAACCAGATAAACACACATCAAGGATGTTACAAGACTTACCGGAGAACACCAACGAGAATCCATTAGAGATCGACTCTCTAAACTACTCCCAACAGCACACTCACATCATCTTCAACCTTGAAAGTCTATCTCCATGGTTGTACATAGTAACAGAGGAGAGAACACATGGAGAACACTAGAAACTTGGGTTGGGGCAGGGGCCCCAACCCCCATGAAGAAACCCTCAAACCCTAGATCCTCACAAACCCTTTCTCTCTCTCAACAAGTCTCTCACACTTTTGGATTCCTCACTACACAAGAAGACCAAAACCCTAGGTTTACCTCTTCTTGAACCTTGGGAACTCCAACACCTTTACATTGGCCTCATGGCACTCTTTAGCACACCTCTAACCTATCTAGGACCTCCCTATTTATAGGTTTACAAGAGATATCCATGAAATAGGAATCCTAGTCCAAGAAGACTCAAAAAATAGCAACTTCATAAATTAGCAATTGCATTCTAAGGGGGGTTGCCAAAAACTCTACAATTATTTGAAGTAGGTGTTAAAGCTTTATAAAAAGACTTTATACACTAAAACAGCTTGAATTGGTTAAAGTCCACAGAAAACGATCTTCCCTTCTCTGAGGAACACGAATATTCATAATCTGATTCTGAGTCTGAACAACAAACCAAATTACAAGAGTTGTAGGATCCCATTCCCTAGTACCTATCTTACAAAAGGTTGCTTACCTTTTGAATATCAGGACAATTAACAAGATTAGGTTTTGACAAGTACCCTCTGTGTTTGTTAACTACACATACTAGTTAATATGTTGTATACCCTGTTTTCTACCTTTCCAGTCCCGCAAGAACTAGTAGTGGGCACCTTGCTTTATATATAGATAGGACTATCCTTAGGAAAATATTTTCCTTTGAGAAACCTCATCCAAAGGGTGTCTCTTTCAGATAGAGGTCTCCAATTTATCTTGGCTAAAATAGCAGTATTGAAAGACCCAAGTTTTATAACACCCGACCCTCCAGTAAACTTAGGTTTACAGATTGATAACAAAACTTTGAGATAAACTCGTTTTTTCTTTCCCTCCACCTTTCTCCACTAAAAATCCCTTTGAAGATCATCAGCTTCTTTTAATATAGCCTTTGGAATAGAAAAAACTCTCATTTGGTAATGCAACTTAATCTTGTAGACTTGATGGAGTCAGAGCTTCAAGCTCATGTTTTATGTTAATACATGGTTCTTGTTTTGCTTAATAAAAAAGAAAAAAAGAAAAGAAAAGAAAGGAAAGAAGAAGATGAAAGGATTCGATAAACTTGAATAGTTTGCAGTAACAAATCCAAGTAAGAAGTAAAAAGTAAGAGTGGGAGTTCAGGACTGACTAAATCAGTGGACTCCAAAACAAAAAAGTAAAAAAATAAAATTGATAGGTCAAAGATCCTTGTACAGTGTCTTAAGCCTACAATCAAATACAAAACTTATAAACCAATTAGAAGTTGACTAAAACTCAACGGGGGTTTATAAAGATAATCTACATAATAAAGAAAGCAACACTATTGAGAAATCAACTATTAAATCATGTACACTCTATATATCAGACCTAATTCCAGAAATTTAATAGTAGACGTGGTATCAAACTAAAGTCGGATTAATAAAAAAAATCTAAAACTAAGAAAGTGAGGTTGAATATGTCACTGCTGGCGCGGACTCGTTGACAAGCGATGGGGCCAAAGGCCAGACGAAAAAAAAAAAATGAAAAAAAACATGTGATTTGGAGAGAGAAAAGCGAGACAGAGATAGAGAGAAAAAGGGGAGAGATGTGGACTTGTATCCAATTCCATCCTGAGGTGAGGAACAATGGAACATAATAAATAGACCAATGCTTAGCTGGAGACCGTTAAAATACAACGAGAGGTCGTGCTGTCATTTCGAAGATTCCGTTAAAATATATTATAATTAAATTAAATATATAAACGGCGTAATGTTTTTTGGTTTTCTAACAAATTTATATTTCTCTCTGAATCTCTAAACCTAAAAAAAAAAAAAAGAAAAGGGAAAATCTCCGTCACTCACTTGGTTTTCTTTCTCTCTCCTCTTTCTGTTTCTCTTCATCCCTTTTGCTTCATTCGCAGAAGAACAAATTAATGCGAGCGAAGAACTAGTGGTGGTGATTAAGATTTAGATAGAGAGAGAGAAATCAAGGGAGATTGACAAAAAGGGATTGACTGATAGATCTCTAGGGTTTCAAAGGCCAAGAAAAAAACAGAACTCTCAGATCGGGTCGGCATTCTCCTCAGGTTCGTTTTTCTCCAAGTCTTTTTGACTCCTTTTGAAGAGTTACTGATTTTTTTTTTTTTTTTTTTAAAGATCTGTGGTTTTCGTAATTTGTATCTTCTACTTTTTGTTCATGACAGCATTGTTGGTTTTGTTGTTTTTGCAATTCTCATTGAATGATTTTGTGTTAGATCGGATTGTGTTTGACCTGATTTTGAGTGTGTATTAGTAGTATTAGTTGTTGTTTGGGATTGGATGATTTTGTTGATAAGAAGATAATGTTTTGGGAATGCTGGGAATCTGAAGAACAATTGAGGAAGAAGGTATGTTAGGGTTAAAAAAAAAAAAAAATGTTTAAAGGCAGGCAAAATTGGTTTATATTTATGTGTTAAAATCCCACATCGACCTAGTATGCAATTGTGGGATTGGTCGTGGGTATATGAGCTCTTGAGCACGTTTTCAGGGGTAAGTTCTACGATGGGTTCATATCATTATGTTAAGTAACAATGTTTTTCTATGAAAACAATTCCATGAATCCTCTCTAGGTATGCGGACTTAATTGTAGAAGAGGGGAATCATGAAAGCAGAAGTGTGATCAAGGGAAGGAAGAATAGTGATATTGCCGCTTGAAGCCTTGAAGCAAGTGATCATGCAAGAGTAAGCTATAAAATAACGTGATTGAAAGAATAGAGAAATTCCCACCCAAAGATGTGATTGTCATGTTTTTATGTGATATAAAAATCTGATGGATCAATGTACTAGTTAAAAAAAAAAAAAAATACAAAATCAAGGAAATGTGTGGGATCGCCAAACAGAAGAGGACTTGATGGAATCAGAACACCAACAATCCTAATTATCTGATCAATTCAATATTGATCAGCTTTAGGAGGTTAGAATTTTTTTTCCTTGTGATTCTCTTATTTGAATACTTAGGATCATCTAGACATGGTGAAGTTAGGTTTTGGGCCATAGAGATCTCCTAACAGTTTGAGACAATGACGCATTTTCATTTGCTCGTTGAGTTTGGAGAGTGTGATTGGCTTGTACTCATTCCAAATGCTGTATCAACATTTGGTTGGTTACTCTATGGTTTGGTAATATACTGCATTAGCAATAGCAGATTCATTACTTTTGGTCCAGGAATAAAGATTCTTATTGTCAGCTTAAATAGTTTAAAATCTAGAACCTCTTTCTTTGCTTATTTTCTTTTTTCCTTTGCTTTAACTGAGAATATGTTTGCAGTGTTTTAATATTTTGGTCTTCTTTGTGATAAGTAATGAAGATGGAGGGGATATATATCACACCTTGTAAGCAGGAAAAGAAACCTATACAACTGAAAAGGGGAGAATCAACCCTTATTTTCCTACCTTGTCTCCCCAAAAGTTCCTGCTATCACCTTTACTTCTTCATTACCTTCAAGCAATCATCTCATCTCCTTCTGAGTCATAGCTTATATGCAACTGGCTTGTGCTTTTAGATTTCATTTCTTCCGTTACAGAATGCTTGGTATGCTAAGAATATCTACAAATGCAACTTGACATCTGAATTGGTGTTGGGGGGCTGCAGAAAGGCTATACAAAACCGATACAATTTTTGCTTGACAAGTCAGGCGCAAGTACGCTGCAGGACTTGAACAAAACTCGACACAACTTTCCCTTACTGAAAGCAAATATAATAATATTTGATATATATGTTGTGTGAATGCAAAATTTGTCTTTATGCAAGTTTCCATGGCTTACCAAGCAGAGCAGAAACCATTTACTTAATGTCTAATGTATTTTTATTTAAATGTGCCTCGAGAACATATTATCAAGTGTTGCAGATACTGTTTATCTGGTGTCTAACACATTTTCATCTAAATGTGCCTCCAGAACATATAAAGGTGCTAAGATGGTTGCACAGGCTTTTACGGTGGATTTGAATAAACCTCTTGTATTCCAGGTTAGATTTTAATTGCTATTTTTTCATGTATTCTTCTTTGAGAGCATTCTATTTGCTTGTTTGATAGAAAGTTTAGAATATATTTGAGATCTCTGTGGTGAACCTGAAAACTGAGAGTGTGAACGGCTTGGCAGCATCTTTTGTGCTACAAGAATCTTCTAGAAGGCCTATTGGTCGAAGGAAACAAGAACTAATTCTAGGCCCTATCTGAGGACTGCCTTAGAACATTACTCTTTTCGTTGACAGCTGACTAGATGGCATGCCATTCCTATTCAGAACATTGGAGATGCTTGATATATCTGTTTAGTCACTACAAGTTTTCATTTATAATATCTTCTTGCTTTTCTTTTGCATCTGAATTCCACATTTCTTGAATTTTAACCTGTCAACCTTTTGTAGGTCGGCCATTTAGGAGAAGATTACCAAGAGTGGGTTCACCAGCCTATTGTTAGCAAAGAAGGCCCACGCTTTTTTGCAAGTGACTTCTGGGAGGTAGTACTCTGTTTCTACATGAATTTGCAGTACTTCTATACAGATGGATATTTGTATATGTTTTCATAGATGAGTTTAGGGTTGATTCATGGTGAAGTTAATCTTCTCATCCTCACAAAAAGTCAAGTCCTGAAAGAAATTTCTTACTGTATCAACCTTCAAAGAAAGGTAATGTCTAAATAAAATGGCCTGACTGCTTTGAATTATTTATTATGTATTGATTAGGTTAGAAGTTTCAGATTTGGCTGACTTTTTGTCTGCATGATCTACATAGTGAGGAGATTCTCGTTACGAAATATTAGCTCTAAGGTCATCTGCTTGTGTGCCCAACAGAGAGAGAGATCTTTCCCCTTTTCTCTTTTCCTTTTTTTTTTCAGATTTATTAACCC
>MVGT01003168.1:63529-77460 GCA_002174775.1 Macleaya cordata
TTCATACTAAAACACAAATCTAAAAACCAGATCCAAATCTATAGAGATAATATTTTATTTTGGAGTCATTTTTTGGGGTTCCTCTAGCATTTCCCATAATAATAGTTTTACACGGATCTGTGGGACAAATGTATGCATTTCTGACATTTGCCATTGTAAACAGTTCTTGACCCGTACACAATGGTGGGTGATTCCACTAGTTTGGCTGCCAGTTGTTTGTTGGTCTGTCTCCATTTCTTTCCGAATGGGCCATACACTTCCTGAAGTAGCTTCAATGGTGATTGGAGGGATATTGATTTGGACACTACTAGAATACACTTTGCATCGCTTCCTTTTCCACATCAACACCAAAAGCTACTGGTTAGTTCTATATTTATATATTTTATGTTCTATGTAGGGTACTGTTGCTTAGCTTGTCTAGCTTTTATTTTATTTTATTTATTGATAGGATTAGCCTCATGTACTAAAAACTGTTGAGGATGTGTTGCAGGGGAAATACGTTACATTATCTTCTTCATGGCTGCCATCACAAGCATCCTATGGATGGATTACGCCTTGTTTTCCCTCCTGCTGCAACAGCTATTCTATGTGTGCCTGTACGTTCCATTCCTTTTCTCCCACCCTCTCTTCTCATTTCATAGTACATGTGATGAAGACTGATGTGCTTTTATTTAACTGCTTGTGTCTCTTTTAACTGATGCACACGCACGTCCCATTTAATGCTGCTGGGTACAATGCCGCGATATATGGTGTTGAACTCATCGATTTGGACTTTCCCCAACACATTCAGAACTGTAGGTCAAGTAGAGAAATCATGTTATCCTATTCCTTAAGCAATTGGACCTTTTATATTAATTCTTATTAATGTTAACCATTGAAATACATGCTCTTGCATGGACGGATGTTACTAATTAGTCAGTGTGATTTTGGTAACATTGCATTTGTTGAATTACATTGAAGAATTAGCAAGCCAAAGATCTAATTGAAGCTTTAAAAGACATGGTATCAAGTATGGCTAGCACAGGGTTTAAAATCTCCTTCTGACTGTATATCAAGCAGTTGAACTTGAAATACCATAATGCCTTGACTGAAATATATTGAGACGGAAATAGATAAGGATTTAGAGACTTGTTTTTAGGAAATTTCTTGTACATTTCTTCTGGTGCTTCTGACTAATTCAATTGTGGTCCATCTTTGCTAGTTCTGGAACCTGGTTAAGCTCTTCTCAACTCCTTCTACTACTCCTGCTTTATTTGGAGGTGGCTTGTTGGGCTATGTAATGTATGACTGTACCCATTACTACTTGCACCATGGACAGCCAACCAAAGAAGTCCCTCGAAATCTGAAGGTGAGAAGGGAAAATCAAAATTATTTGTTATGAAAACTGTCCTTGTTCAGAAGATGAATGTCGCACCAGCACTGGATGAGAAGACTTTTCTCCCCACCTGTGCTATTTATGTCATCAACGACTGATGTGTTAGTATTTCAGTTTTGCTGATTAAAATGCTTTGCTTGTGTTTTATTTCGCAGAGGTATCACTTGAATCATCACTTCAGAGTTCAGACCAAGGGATTTGGGATCACTTCATCACTGTGGGATAAGGTGTTTGGAACACTTCCGCCATTGAAAGGAGCTGATAAGAGCAGATAATCTATTTAATGGTTAGAAAGAAAAAGAAATAGAGCGGGTTCTCGGAGTTGTTCGTTTCTTTGTATCCTTTGACGAAAGGAGCCAAGCTTAATTCAGTGGATTGTTGGGGGCTTGTTTTTGGGCAGTCTTTTACTGTTTGTATCAATTCTTTATTTGTCTCTTGTCCTTATCTGCCTGCCTAATCTTATTAGCAGCTTGTCCAGGTTTTAGCAGGTTTGTTGGAGTGTTAGTTTTTGTGGTTAATATGAACTCCCTTTATCTTGTGACTAATCTTATCATTCTTTCTTTGAACCAAGCCCTCTCTCTCTCTCTCTCTCTCTCTCTCCACTAATGACTAAACATAGTAGTACTACAGTCTACAGTTTGACAACACTGCAGCTACACCTCTATTTCATGGGAAGCAACCGTCCGGCCAAGTTATGAAGCCGAATAACTCTATTTCAATTCCACTTTTAGAATAATAATCTATTGTATTCTTTAATGGGTTCCATCGGCTCCCATTTTTGCCCATCTTCTTACACTCACCGATGGGGTTAGCTTAGAGATAATTATAAGGTTTTAATTTTTTGTGACGATGATCTCTACCTTAAGTGGGTCCCTACATGACAGTGTTAAAAAAAATATAAAATACAGTGTTAATAGAAAAAAAAAATTAAGAGACTGTTTGGGGGTGGGTTTGTTGGAGGGGTACACATGTAGTTTGTGTGGAGAGGTTTGTGAAGGAATTAACCCAATAACATACCACATAGTTTGCCAGCTCACATGCACGTACTGTGTATGAGAGCACAATGTGAGTTTGTGAAGGTGTTAACCAAATAACACTGCATAATTTGATAGTAATCCAAAAATGTGACGATGATGGCAATATAACGATGTCATCGGAACTGCTCTAAATAAATAAGCTTTTAGTTCATCTTCATGTGGCCCCATAGGCCATTGTAACCCAAAAATGTCACGAATGCCAATAACCACTTGCTCAGGTGGGTGGCATTCTTCCTTATAACTTTGAGGTCTCGGGTTCAAAACTCTTTAGATGTGGTATTACCATTGAGTAAAGACCCGCATAATTTATAATGTATGTATATGTAAGTACTTCTAAATAAAGTTGTTGTGCTCGTTGGTGGTGCCATTTTCTACACTTGTTGTTGGTGCCCTCTGCTGTGTATGTCCGTTGATGGGAACCTCTGTTGGAGATGATTTTTAAGGCAGTTTATGTGCTTCTCACACGCCTCTTATGGTGTATCTAAGCCTTATTATAACTTGGGCATTAGTCCCTCATCAAAAAAAAATGTCATGGTAATGGCAATATAACGATGTCACTGGAACTGCTTTCAAATAAATAATAGGGACATATTCACAATATTAAGGTAAAAGTCAAGTAACCAGAACGAATGCGGCAGCGAAAGCGTCGGAACACCCAATTGTCCTAAGGTTCGGATTTGTAGATTTCGGTTGCTATAGTATGAACTACGGTATACTTGATCTCTGAATGGGTACGTAGGCAGCTGCTATGCGGTTCACCATAAGAATACATTTAGTTACTTCTTTGGCGGATACACAAATTGTTCTTCAGGTACACTTTCTCACCAAACTACTTCTGCATTGAGTTTAATGATCTACTTGAATTGTGAGAGTAATTATCTTTAGAAATTTTAATGTCCTATTGAGTTAGTTTCTAGTTGTGGAACTTCAAAATCCAACGGTTCAATACCCTATGATGAGTTATTTAAAATTTTGCTGCATTGATATTTCAAATTTTAAATTAATACTTTGGATGGGTCGGGTTTCAAGACTATTTAATTAGGTCCCAAGTTCAAGTTTGGCCTCGATCTTTAATTGAGTCTAATGATTTGATATTATTTTTAGTTAATATTCTGAGTTTTGGGTCGTGGACTGAGTCAAACCCAAGTCTGAAAATCCGAGGTGTTATAGTTGATAATAGATCACAAGTTCTAGATCTTCAACTTGTATGTTTTGAGTCCACTTTATTTCTTAGTTTGGATATCAATTGATGGATTCCATAACGTATATATGTTTAACCAAAATGTTTTGTTGTATAAATATTATTGTTTTGGTGAATTTTAATATTTGTTTATATTGCATGAAGATGGTTATATGTTCATGGTGAAAATAATTACTAGTTTGTAATTGCACGTGAATAGTGAAATTCTTGAATATAAGAATTGTAGATGGAAGTATGGAATTAATTGTTTAATGTTGTGGACCTCATGGGAACAACAAATCGTCTAATACAGTGTTATTAGTGTCGTGGACCTTTGTGGGTGCGACGAACTATAGAAACAAGGTATTTTCCTACAGAAGAACCGTAGAGGATACAAATATATATATATACAATCATCATAAACTTAGGTTGTGGATGCGAGTTAGACAATTATGATGGTGACGAGTGTAAGTACTTTGAAGAATGTATAATGATCTCGCTGCCTGAAAACATGTGTTTGTACAACTGAATTAAATTGTTTTTGATGTGATTATCTCTTTGAACGAAGAGTAAACATGATTTGGTGAAATTGTTCGTTCTTAGAACAACATAAACTGTTTAACAATCATGAGTAATGATTTATGGAATTTAGAAAATTGCTGAAGTAAATACATACAAGTGTGAGTGAACTGCTAGGGCAATTAATGAAGTCATTAGAACTACGTAAACAAAATAAAATCTTGCTCAATGTAAATGTTGTGTTGTGTGACCTTTATTTGATTGAATTTCGGGACGAAAGTCTGGTAGGGGTAATGATGTAACACCCGCAAATTTTTCATAATGGGTTGGACCTAAATTTGGGCCTAAGGATGGCCCGATAAGGAAGCCCATTTGATGTGTGGGTGTTGGCTCATTCTTTGATTAAGGAGGGAGGAATTACCTTTCTCATTGCAATAAATGACATGCATGCACAAATAAATAATAATTATTGCTTGAGAAATTATTTTCTATTTTAACTCCATGATCTGATTAGCCGGATGTAATATCTACGATTCGAATCCACGAACCGCCACTTAGCTGATCTCCACACGATGTGTCTCCAACTCGGGGTCCACCAAGTCCCGTAACACGTACAATCACTCTAATCCACGAGCAATCACCACGAATTTTAATCCACAAGTTCACACACCGAAAGTCCATCGACAAACCTCAAATAAATGTTTAAAGACTAAGGTTGGAAGGATTTAGTCTTCTTCAACAAGCATAGAAGCTAGAAGTATGAGTGAAAAATTCTAAGCCGTTGAATTGTGTAGGATTATGAGAAGTAGGGTTAACACATAATCATTTTATAGAGGTATAGGTCATCCAAGTATGTTTAGGAAACTCCTAAAGCAAATTAAGGTCGGTTAGAAATCTCATTCAAATAAGCACTTGAATTTTAGCAACTTCTAAACGAGATTTCCTGCGTTGATTTTGATATGAACAAGTGTCCTATCGAAAGCCAACTCTCATGTTGGAGGCACTTTCGAAAGCAACTATGTCCTTATCGAAAGCAAGCATGTCTGTCTTCAAGACAGACCTGTTAGTTTCGAAGCTAAAATGTTCCTATCGAAAGCAAGCTCATCTATTTTCTATAACAGAGATTGAACTTCATTTAGAAAGCAACAAGGTGGTATCGAATCAAAGTAGTATGTCGAACTGACTTTGCTTTCTATTTCGAAACCAAACGTCTGATATTGAAATCAAAGTTTCCTGTTTTTACACAAAGCCTTGGTTTTGAAATCAAAAAGACGATATCGAACTCAACCAACCTATAAAAAATTCTAAGGGTTAAAAACACCGTGAAACTTTCATTTTTAAGTAGGACAACTTACCTATGGTCTTAAATGAACACCTATAATGATACTAGGTATCTAATCATCCTAAGATGTTTTTCCGGTAGTGTTGAGTATGAGCTTCTCAGAAAGTCGAATCTCCTTCTTCTTTAGTCTTCAATGACTAGATCACGGAGACAACTTGTTTACTCTAACTTAAGTTACATAGCCCTATTGAGTTTGATTTGACACACAAATTAACAAACTCAAAGAGGAAACTCATGGGTCTAACAATATATAACTGATATGCAAGTGTTATGCAAGTGATATGCATTTTGGCATTAAAGCAAATAATTTAGAGAATTTAAAACAGAGCAATTCCAGCATGAAAAAAATGAAATGAATTAGACTGTAATGATGAAGAAGTAACAAATAATTTAATGAATTCAAAATAATAGGGATCTAAAAACAATTGAGAGATTTTGCATTTCCAGTATGCAAGTGTTATGCAACTATGTGCTTATGGTTTGAAAAACAACTCGACAACTAATCTAGATGAATGAAATCTCGAATTGAAAGCAATATCATAGCAAGTATTCAGAAAAAAAAAACCTAGATCTAAAAATGAATAACGATCTCTCATCTAACTTCGTTCATGTTTGTTCTTCATTCCTTTTTCCTTCTCTCTCTGATTTCTTATCGTTATTTCTTCCACCAATGAATCTCTGTGATGCTTCGTCTTCTCGGGTGAAGCTTCATCTCTCTTCAACATCGTCTCTCTTCGTTCTTTCTAATTTTTTTTCTATAATGTTTATAAGGGAGGGTAGTTTTGTCTTTTTATAGATATTGGGTATTATTTACCATGTTAATGTTGGGTAGGGTGGAACCTAAACCTGTTACAAACTATAACATGAACAGAGTAATAAAACAGAGTAGTAGAGGAATACTGAATTGTATTACTTCGATGATTAAAAACTGGAGCTACAACTACTCAATTTAAACAACTGACCCACTAACATAATTACCCCACTAACAACTGATCCACTAACATAATTAACCCACTAACTTGCTAAAAAATAGCAGCACAACTTAGACACTTAGATAAGAACATGACACCTGTACTTGATGGTTACAGGACTTATTCAAAACCAAACACCTCATGCCTAAATAAAAGCAAACATACCCTACGTGTGTGGACCGAGTCCACAACAGTTTGAATTACTTTCTAACAAAACCAACGACCGCTTTTTGGTTCATTTCCCCTTATCTCTTCTTATCTACAAAGAGATTTTGAAATATATTGTTTTCCATTTCTTTTCATTGTTCTCATTCTCTTTTGAAAAAAAAAAGGAAAAAGAAAAGAAAGGAGAAAAACCTTAGACGTTACCCTCGTTCAAACTCCTTTCTACTTGCTCCACCTCAACCATCTTTCTATTGAAGATCTACCAAAAGAAAGCCTCAACAAAGAAGAAAAACTAATTCTTTTGGTCAGATCTTGCTTTTGCATATGAGGTAACGAAACCTAATCTAGTGGATATATGAATGTGACATTGATATCTTCATATTTTTCATTTAAGGTGTTTTTGAGGTCTTTTTAGATGGTTTTTCTATTGGTAGATGTTGCTGGATTTTCTGACATATAGTGAATGATTTTCGTAAATCTTTCTTCTTGGAGGTCCAAATTCAACTTTGACAGTGGGGTTAGCTTCATAAGACATTCAATTAGTCTGGTTTAAATTTTGAGAATTTTTTATTATTTGTTATTATGCTTAACATTAGCCGAAAGTGTGGACATTAACACTGAAACAGATGCTGTCAGAACATGAGTTCTGACTTAACATTGATTTCTGTGTAAACTCGTCTAGATCCAGACCGAAGTAAAAACACAAAACGTGTGGGCCTTTGAGTCCAAAATCCGAAGAACCATGCAGATTTTTTTTCCCAAATCGGATGAATTAATTATGATTTATTTTCCGCCACTAATGTAAACTAGTGAATTCTGTACATGAACTAGTAATTCATTATTTCATGTAAAGTTTTTGACAGGTAAAAATCTTTTGAAAAATACCCCTGGAAGACAATTTCTTCACGATCAAACCAAGTCCAGAATCACTCAATTCTGAGTTATAACCATTCCGGTGGAAAATCGTGAAGGTTAACTACAGCTAGAAGTAGTAGCAGTACTACAAAAGCAAATAACCTTAGAAAAGATTGACTTGATGATGACAATGTCGGACCTAAAAGACCGAGTTGACCAGACCTTAGATGATCAAAACCTTAGGGAGGACATAAACTAAACATAGGTGCTTTACTTAAACTCTTTTCGAAAACTATGTTTATGATGATCAAAATAATATGTGCCTAGCTTGATGCAGGTTTTCTTTTCCGTTGAAGAAAAGTAGAACATGGTTCTGCAGAAAGTATATTAAAATAACTAATCAATGTGAGCTATTACGATAGTGATGCAAGACTTAAAGGATATTGTAGGTCGATAGAGATCTAGACTTGAAGGGTAATTTCAAGTCAATATGCTGCAAGACTTGAAGGGTAATTCCAAGTCGATAGCGATGTTATGGATTTTCGTATTTAATTTATTCTGAATAATTCTAACGTGTCTGTGGAGTTTCTGACATATCTCCCTGATTCGGAATCCAAACGGACTTATGCTAGTTGCATTGAAATCATAAGATATAAATGTTTATGTTGTAAGGTTTTGAGGATTTGTGGATTTCGGTAGCTATAGTATGAACTATGGTATACTTGATCCCTGAATGGGTAAGTAGGCATCCGTTATGCGGTTCAGTATAAGAACGCAGTTAATTACTTCTTTGGCAGATACACAAATTGTTTTTCAGGTACAGCTTCTCATCAAACTACTTCTGCATTGAGTTTAATGAAGAATTATTAAATCTACTTGAATTGTGAGAGTAAGTGTCTTTAGAAATTTTAATGTCCTATTGAGCTTGCTTCTAGTTGTGGAACTTCAAAAGTCCAACGGCTCAATACTCTGTGATGAGTTTAAAATTTTGCTGCATTGAAATTTCAAATTTTAAATTAAGACTTTGGATCGGTAAGACTTTGGGGCTATTTAATTGGGTCCCAAGTTACAGTTTGGCTTGGATCTTTAATTGGGTCTATTAGTTTTAGTTATCATTCTGGGTTTTGGGTCATGGGCCGAGTCAAGCCTAAATCTGAAAATCCAATGTGTTATAGTTGGTATCAAAGCACAAGTTCCAGATCATCTAGTCTATTTCTTAATTTGGATATCGTTCGTTGAATTCCATAGCATATGTGTGTTTAACCAAAATGGTAAGAACAAAAATACAAATAAATCAACGTACAAGGAAAGGACTCCGCGGGATGTCAAAGATCATGCATATCGTCTTATTCTTGCATTTTTTGTGTTCAATTTTCAAAAAAAAAAAAAAACACATAGCAGTTAACGTTCTCAAACAATAACTAACAGCCACGATAACGATCTTATTTCCAAAAATTCATAGTCCCAATTCAAAAAGCCCTCACCCTTACTTTCTTTTCTTTTTTGTGGCTCCCAAACTCTTAATAAGCAGTAGGATCTTCACGTGTGCAAAAGCATTATATGACTCAGCGTACTGGGGGTGCTCAGTTCATCCTAATAACTCAGTCACGGCTTGGAAGATAATTTCTGGTTGTTGTGCCACCGGCAGCAAGAGGAAAGTGAGAGGGGTATTTCCATGGCTTCTCGTTGCTTCTCTCTGTGGTGTTGATGCAGAGTCTCTTGATCACCTGATATGGAACTGTCCGTTGTCTAGGTCCCAATGGGTATGGGATCCATTACATCTTTGGTGTTAATTGGAAACCCATGTTTTCATAAGATGAAGTATAGCTATGAGCCCTGCAGAGAAGGAGGTGTGGCCAACACCCTATTAACTATTTGGTTTACTAGCGTAAAATTGTTTTTGAAAGTGTCGGAGTGCTCCATTCGTATGAAAGGGTTCAAGAGAAGTAATAACCTGACTGATCTCATGATTCTCAAGTTTCCTACAGTGAAAGCGTGCAGGTTGCACCTCCCTAGTGGTGAGCTCAAGATTTGCTGTGATGGTAACCTAGGTCAAGCTGGGATGAGGGATTACAATGGTAGCTGCATTGGTGCTCTCTGCGGGGTATCGTTGTTTGCTCAAATTTTGCTGCAGGTTTGGAGAGCGTGAGGTCCCTGAGCTGGAGAGATGTTTGGGTCACCTCTGACTCTCGCTCTGTTGCATCCATTTTCATGCATGACAAGGTACCTTGAGTTTTTTGGACTAGGTGGAGAAATTTGCAGGCTTGGTTCAATGCTATCAGGTTATTAGGGAAGTCAATTTCGCATCTGATTTTCTGGCCAAAAGAGGAGCAGCTACGTAGGGAAGCACCGCGAATGATTTTTTTTCTGGCCAAAAGAGGAGCAGCTACGTAGGGAAGCACCGCGGATGATTTTTCGGCCAAAAGAGGAGCAGCAATGCAGAGTTATTATCGGTTTTCCTCATAGGCTCTTTTGGCAAATGGAGGAGAGGTAAGGTGCCAACCTATGAAGCACAGACATTTCATTTGGGGTTGCATGTCCACGTCGGACACGCGTTTGACACTTAAACACACGGTGGACACTTCAAATCCATGTTTCATATCTTTTTTTTTTTGTAAATATGTTCAAAAAATGAAACAAAACATGTCACACAAATTTTTTGTATTTCTCTGTCTTTCATTATTGTCGAAATACCTTTATGCAAGAGATTTTCTAGAGTTAATAAAATCTTAATATAAATATATATTATTTAATCATATATCTTTGTCGTGTCCGTTTCCCACATTTTTTAGATTTAGTGTGTCATCGTATCCTTGTCGTATCCATTTCCTGGTGTCCGTGCTTCCTAGGTGCCAACCTAGTTGGGATATTACCTCTCCTTGTGATGCCTTTCCTCTTGGGCTTTTCTTCTTGTTTTCTTTGGTTCTCCTTAAGCCCTCGTGTGTGAGTCTATTCTTTCTTGTATTTTGTTTCTCCTTTTTGCTATCAATAATATTCACTTTTGCTTAGCAAAAAACACTCGGGTGCTCAAAATGAAAAATGTACGCCCAAGGATTTTGAACCATTTTCCAAACTCATATTCTGGACTCGGACTTCATTTAGATTTTCCTGAAAACATACTGATGCAACTCTGCATCATAGCTCCATTGAAACAGTCGTCCGACACTACGCATGCCCTACCGTTGTGCCTTTATAACCCACCTGTGTTCTTTTTCTTTTTTCTCTTTTAAAGTTCTCAACTGGTTAAAAGAAAACAAAGAGTCCATCTAATCAAAATGATCAAATTGAAGAAAAGTGGTAACAATGTATTTGATTAAGGCAACACTTATTGACCTGTCAATAAATTAATGTATCAGAAAAATCATTAAACCACCTATTGATAATGTCAACTGATGCAGTTTTTACACCATTACAAGTTTATGACATCTCTCCAACTTAAGGAAATTGGTTCAACAATCATTTCACGGTGTAATATATGAAAACACAACATCTTTAATCAATAAACTACTTTGAGAAAGAATTATAATCTGAATACCTTGACTATGGGGAACGTTTATGGTGGTCCACTTATCTTTGTCATTGTCCAAAATGCAGCATAATATCGGTTCTGTGGTTTATAAAAATTAATGTAAAGTAAGTCATTAATTGAGATTTAAAACAGTCGACAAGATGCAAATATTTTGGAAAACAAAGGAAGTTGGTTTTCAGAATAGGAAGGCACAAATAGAAAGCTTACTTGCATCATAGATCGAGGATTTGCAGTGTAGGTTGTCTCAATAACCTTTTCCCGCTGTAATTCAAATTCAAAAGTACAAAACATGCAGAAGTTAAAATTTGTCTTCCGATGATGCTAAAGAAGAATGAATTGAAGAAGAAAAAAGTTACCTCCAACTGAAATCCATAATGGAAAGCAACCTTCTTCACATCTTCCAAACTGAGTTCAATGGACATCTCCTGAAAACAAAAGAAGGGTCCATCTTAGATTTCCCATCCCACACACAGTTAAAGAGAGAGAGAGAGAGAGAGAGAGAGAGAGAGAGAGAGAGAGAGAGAGAGAGAGAGAGAGAGAGAGTTACATCTTCTGTCCCATAAGCATCCGCGAAGTGATAAAGTAGGGGCCCCAAGTTTATCCATACCTATCAGCCAAATAAATTAGCATATAATTATGAAATATAAAACTGGAGAAACACAATAAGGTTTCATAGATTCAAATTAGCATGTGTAGAATACAAGTCTTAAACAAAGGAAGAGAAAGAAATAGGACAAAGAAGGACCAAACACAATAATCTTCCAAAACAGCCCAACACAGGACTTACTCCTCCTTCTCTGAGAAGTCTTGATATGATTTCTATGTATTCAACAACATTATGTGCAGTATCCAGGAAGAAACATGTAACAACGGTGTCCCAAGCTCCTGCAAGAATATAATAAGACCATGATAACTGTTGTAAGTAAACTAAGTAGTGTTTAGATCACAAAAATACAAGCTTGACTCAGTGGAAATTGTAGGAGAAATAAGAGACACCAAGGGGAATTAAAGCAATCAAGAAGTGTTTATTTGCTACAACCTCTGTTTTCCCACCAGAAAACAGACCTCATGCAATAATCCATCTTTTTTTTAATAAAGAATCCATCTTTCAAACAATCTGAGCTAAATCAAAAAGCATTATGTGCCAATCCCTGGTCTATTTCTGTCCATTTGGCCAAGCTACAAAGATGCTTCAACTGTTCTCACTATAAAAACAATGAAACTTAACTAGTAGCACAATATTTCCAACAACAATTTATTTATAGTTTAATGTTAAACTGTACAGCGGCTGCCTACGTACCCAAATTGGAACCAAGCATTACATAGTTCATCATTCAAATCCACACAAGGCGATCACATCACTTTTCAACTTTTGGTGCAAGTTCAACCGACTCACAATTTGTTGATAACAATACATTTTCACACACCTAAAACCTAGGTAGACACCCAATCTCCAACCCAGCGTTAGAAGAGATAAATCAAACAACAAACATCGATTATGCACATGTATAATATAATCGGTGAGTAACCCTACCTCTCACAGCTTAAATAGCTTATGCTATTCAATTAATAAAATGAGTTCAAGAATTCAAGTTCTCCTTTCCTACCTCAAACTACTCCACTTTTGTGGTCCACAAATTAACCCAATCATGGGTAAATTGTGCTAACATCGACCCTTCTCATTCAATAAACAGGTTACCTGCCTCAGCTAAGGTATACCTCTTTAAATTTCAATTGCGACCTCTCGACCATCACAATAATTAAATAATGGAGAAGGTCGAGCCAACCACCAAACATAATGATCATAATTTATCACAAATTATTAGTTTGTTACAATCATTTCAGCCAATCTTTTATGTTTGTTTATACTACGAGTCATCAATAGCAGTTTCCAAAACCCTAAATGAATTTCATCATCACAAAGATTGTTCCACTTGCACAACACAAATCATACAAATATCATAGTATTGTCCTAGATCAAGATGAATAACGTAAACCTCTTTAAACAACATGTAACTCAATAATCAGGTTAATCTATGCCACATGATTATTGAGGTAGGAAACTGATGTAAATAATAATGCGGAAGCGTAAATCTCTCACAACTCAACACAAGTTCTACTAACTCAAATAATATTCATCATAAACTGAATTACAATAAGGGGGTGGCAGCCTTATTTAGAGGCTATAATGCCTTAACAATCAAGTAAATACTAAAAGAATCATAAACCTAAAAGGAAGCAACTAACATCTCCTAATAAAAATAGGAAACTAAATAAAAACAATCTTAATGCCACAAGAAAACAAATAATTACTAAAATAACTAAAAGATGATGCTGCCAATATCTACTAGAAGATCCTCCATGATCATAATAGTGACCCAGAGTCGTTGAGTGTCCCCCAAGACACCCACGTACACATCAGAAACATTGGATATGCAATTTCAAATCAGATTTATAATAAATCACACCTACTAGATTTCTGCCAAACCCCAAGTCAAGTTCTGCTGACTCAGTCAACCCCAAAATAGTCCTGATTTGATCGACTCAAATTTAAGTTTCTTGCAAGATTGTTTTACCCGCCAAAATCCGTAACAATAAAATTGGTAACTAGTTTAGTCTTCTTTGAAAATATAGTTATATACTAAAATAGTGAAACCCAATTTTAATTAAGCAATGGAATCATTCCAAACAATTGACATCAGCATAACCAGAATTATCCAAAGCAACCCAAGGAAATCTGATATAAGTAATTACGCAGACTAGACCTAACATGTTTTCACCTGAATCAGAGCAATTCCAACCAAGACAATGAGAATACACATATGACCTGACTTGATCTAGTAGAGTCTCATCATAAACATCAAGAAGAAGATGGAAGTGGCTACAAACACTTTAGGGATGTAGAAGCCTACCTGGTTCGTGGGGATTAGCCCTCTCTCTCAGGCTATTGCGTGCTGC
>MVGT01003168.1:77498-114623 GCA_002174775.1 Macleaya cordata
CTCTTTAATAGAAACCCAAGTTACCCATTTATACTAGGTTTCCTAAAATAAAGTTCCAAGAACAAATGAGTTTCATACAACAAGTTAACCCACGACTAAGGGTCCCCTAACATAAGTGGGTTTCTATATATTTGGTTGCAAACTTGCGCCCATTCTAACCTAGGTTAAATCACTCACAGCCTAGCCTAAACCTCAAGACCAACCCAAACACAAATTGTTAAACACACCCAACTTAAGTTATGCACACCCAAACTAAATAAAATAAAACACAATAACAAAATATGGGATATTACATCCAATTATCTTGAAAGGCATGGAAGATTGTCAAGAGTGGATAAAACCTAATGATGCAGCCAATGATCTCGTAAGTGACACTGATCTTACATATGGACTTGTAGAAGAGGTCGGGGGAGAGGATGATATTATTGGCTCTAGCATCGGCACGAGGCAATATAAGAGGAAACGACTACGACAACAAAGGTAAAGCCAAAGCCAAAGGAGAGAAAGGGAACTTGAACTATAGGATGAGGACTCAGAAAAAAGGATGATGATGAAGAAGCATGATTAGATGAGGGTAACTTTAATCATGATGGCCTTCCATCAGGGGAAGATGAGGATTTAGACTTTTAGAGACATGATTATTGATTTAGACGTTTTTAATTTCGAGAACGGGTAACTTTGATTTGATTATGACTTGTATGGTTGGGTAACTTGGTTTTTGTTTGCTAATCCATGTTATTTTATTGTCAGCTATGCATATATAAGTCATAAAGCACTAAAAAATATGTATAAATGTGGGAATAATAAATTATATGAGAATTGAGAAGAATGAGAAATAGTACACAGGAAAGATCCAAAACATTTTAGGGGAGCTACTGCATCACATCACACAGCAGACAACATAGCTTGGGACCTATTCAAGATCTCATATGTGAGCCAGAATCTACTAACCCTCTCCAGCCAACAATAGCCACATTTTTCTAAGAGCCCCACCCCATTTTGATATGCCGACCTGGGATTGCATTCCATCGGAGCTCAGGCACAGATATGGGCTCCACTAAAATCTCCAACATGTATTCATCCCTCTTGTTAGCATTTATGCTTACTCTCCTTCATCCAGAAGGGCAAAATTTACAAGATTAACTAATTTTGCACCCTAAGAGCATTACATTAAAGCTTTCTGCTACATGGTAATGAGGATACTAGGGAAGAGGGCTACCTGATTTTGAGAATTTTCTACCAAAACCAAAGTCTACTATACTATCAACCTTCCAAAACTAAGCTTTTTTTTACACTTATAACTTATTTAATATAAAAATCAGAAAGGACATCAGTTTTTAGTATAATCATATTTTACCGGCCTACCTAGACAACTTTGAATTGGATCCTCTCTAACATTAAATTTATATGAATCAGGTGGGACATGGTTAATGGAGTAGAAGATCCAATCTCATCAGCAGAACAATCTTTGGAGCCAGACCCATTCAAATTAATGCGTAGCAAACTAAGACCCAGCTGCAGCTGAGTGATGTGATATTGATGATAGATCAAATCAAACTTGATCTTCATGCGAGGAATACCAACCCTAACTTGCTACCACCAAGATCTGCATGCCGGCTCTCATACTGAAGGCATGTAAAAAAAGGTTTAGACGCCTATTCCATACCCTTAGTAGATGAGATGCATGGTCAAGAGATTTAACACACTCTAGTAAGCCATCTTGTGACTGACCGTTTTAAAGAAATGATCTTCATTATCTCCTTCTGACTATACAAGCTCTACATACGAAGCACAATGCACTTCGGTAAAGCCCTGCCTTGAGCAGTGGCGGAGCCACCATGTGCCCAGTGGGGGCAGCTGCCCCCACTCACTTGTTTGAAATATATATATAATTTGTAAAAGTTATTTATTTCTATTAATTTGTCCTCTAAAATAATTTAAAAATCTTTAATTGGGAGTGTAACTAAGGGGAAACTTTTAATTTTGACTTTTATTTTTTTATAAAATTAATTTTGACTCAACAAAAATTATACTTCCACACCACTTTTTATTTTTTAACACCCACTTATGTTTACACCATTCATACATCTAATTCTGGACCTAGACGAGGATTGGTTTTTGTGTTGTCCGTGAGGATATTCTCCTCACCATGTAGATTTACCTTACCAAAGATTATATTATTCTAAATTTTTAACCAAACTAAAAGTTAGTCAAAATTATTGACAAAATAAATGACTCAAATTAAAATTCGGATCAACTTCGGATGATCTAATGGATGATTTTTCTGTGAGGATGATCTTTTCACAGAAGATCTTTTTATGTAATTAAAAGTTGTAGATCGATGTGATGAAAGGATGATCTATTTTACAATAGAGAAAAAAAAGAAAGAAAAAGAAAATCCTTCAGTCATCTCCATTTAAGTCCTACATATTGATGTAAACTAAGTGTAAAAAAATATGTGGATTCTAGTTAAGAAAAGGTGAATAGAAATGAAGTTTGCCTTTTCTATTTTTGCCCCCACTAGGTTAAAATCATGGCTCCGCCACTGGCCTTGAGGCTCGCCTCAAGGCGTAAGCCAACCCCTCATAAAATACTCGATATAACTACTATTACAGAAAAAGAGAAGCAGGAAAAAGCTTATGGGTTACCTTCTTACATCGATTATAAATTTTGAATAGAAGGAAAAAAAAAAAAAAAAAAGGGAAAAGGTTAAAACAAAGTAATTCCATTACCTTCTTGGCTTGGATCACCGTATACTTCAACAAAGTCACCACCACACATGGAAAAGCCTTCAGTAATTCCTATACTGTTTGCAAAAGCAACTCAATATTACTATTTGAGTTTATCTTTGAATTGACAAGTAGTGATACATAGAAAAAAGAAAAGTGTGGAACACACATACATAATTAAATTTATACACAAAAGCATTTGATAAAGAGATCAAAAAAGTTAATGAAGACTCAAGAACAACACGAAGTATATATATCACCCATGTTTTTTAGTTTAATGAAGACCCATTTTACCCCATATTCAAATAAAGAGATAAAAAAAGTTAATAATGTAGGTCGGTTATGGGAGAAAATGATTAAAAACGCTACCTAAGGCTATACAACAAGAAGGCTAAAATGACCCTAAATAAAATCACAATCTATTGTATGATTATAATGTCTAGCAACGTTTTTGGGAAGGCGAGGCTCAAGGGTCCTAGCATGGCTAAAAACGCTACCTAACTCTTTTAAGTGTGGTCAGGTGGAACAGGACAGCTAGGCTTGGCAGCCAGATGCCAAAGGGGCCTTCTCGGTTAAATCATTATACTCCGTGCTGTTGGATGATCAGAACCTGGATTACCCTTTTATGAAGATTTGGAAGGCCCCAGTACCACAGCGCATAATCTTTTTCCTTTGGGAGGCGACCCTGCACAAGGTAAATAAGGTGGATTGACTACAAAGGAGTGGAGTCATTATGGTCAACAGATGCTACATGTGCAAATCCAGCAACGAGACAATCCAGCATCTGCCCTTCACTTGTGGGTACGCCAATCAGATCTGGGCTTTCTTCCTACAGCAGCTCAGCACGAGCTGGGCTTTCCCAGGGACAATGATGGACTGCTTCACCTCATGGTTATGCCCTGTAAAGAACCCTAGGGGGAAGGTAATTTGGGAACTTCAATTCTTTGCCATTACTTGGGGTATTTGGAAGGAAAGAAACCGTGGAGTGTTTGAAGATAAAGAGAAAACAACTGAGGAGAGTATTTTGGACATAAAGGCTCTGGTCTTCCACTGAGCTTCCACTAACTCACTATTCCATCACTCGAGATTTTAGGATTTTGTATCTTTTTGGGATTCCCTCCTTCGGTGATTATCTCGTTACTTGTGGAAGGATGGGGATGGAGGGTTCCTCCAGTGTTTATAGTTAGTTTTAGTTAGCTTTTGGGGTTTCTTTTACTCGTTCTTGTAAATCTTTGCCATTTGGCATTTTCAATAAAGTTTTGCCTTTTTATAAAAAAAAAAAAAAAAAAAGGGTCCTAGCATGGCTCCATGGGTGAGCTTCATTATAATACTGGATACATACAAAGAGTAATTCACTAAACATATCGGCTCAACCACCAAATCATCAGACATCCTCAGCACATGACCAGCATGATTACCTAGCAGGATGGATATCTGGAAATGAAACAGGCCGAAGTTGATCATTATCTGAAAGAGAATTGCAATTGCTGTGGATCCAAGGATAAATTGTCCACTCCCCCGCAGTCTGAGTGCTATAGAATAGGAAAACCCAGTATTATGTAACTAGATAGAATGAAAATTCTCAAATTCCAGAAAAAATCTACATGGCCAATAGAGATGCATAAGATAAACAAAGTTTGATAAAAACCATAAAGAATTTCTTACTGGTTAAGAATAAAACTTGAGCAGATCATCATATAGTATGAGAATTCATTTCCTTGGCTTACAAAACCTGTTTGAATAGAATAATAAGCAACATCAGACACTGAAAATGTAAATAAGAAAGTAAACTTCCAACTTTAACAATCAGAAATATATATAAATACAAAGTTACGAACCAAGGCATGAAATCTCCAAAGCCAGCCTCCCAAGACCAGCACCGGGAACTAAACAGCAAGGAGGCCTATTAAAAAAATTTAAGATTTCAGTCGATCACAATAGTAGAAAAAGAAGGAAAAATTATCTAAGGAAAGACAAAATATCTTTAAGATAAATATAAATTGCAATAATAGATTACGCCTTTAAGGTGGGAACTTCAAAATACCAACCAGTAGAAAATAATGTACCTATCCTGACACCGAGAAGGGAATAAACGATCAAGCTCTTCAAGAATAGGTTTGTAGCACTGATCACGTTCCCTTTGTCCCTGTAGTACAAATAACAAGAGGAACATGTACAACCTTGTTCATAAAGGTCATGTTATAATTGTGAACACGGAACCCAGAATTCCTGAGGAGATGCATGCATACCTCTGGTGCCCAGTCTCTAACTATGTTTCTTATAATACATCTGACCTGACACAAGAATGAAAACATATCATTAAGGGAAAACTCTTCATTAAATGTTACAAGGAGTCAAGGACCAGTTCAGTGAGTTACTAATACGCAACTATCAGTAAGATCTCTTTTGATCGGGAAAAAAACCTTCGATAAACAAATAATCCATTACACAAGAAACTGACAGTCTACAATTACGAAGTACATTAGCAAAGATCGAAGCCCTGATAACAATCATGAGCTATATTCTAAAATTGTTCTCACTTGGGTTTGTTTCAACATCAGATTCTATAACATTAGCAACAGAAATGTACGTATCTGTACTGTATCACAATGATAAAGCTCAGGAGGCATGTGCAGTCCTAGTAAACTTTCTGGAAATGTTTCTCTAAAACATGCAATGCTAGAATTTTCTTAAGTTGATCCCTTCCCTTCCTAAATTTTACAAATGAGAACGCTTGAAACTTGTAAAGCTGGCATTCAAAACAAAAAGAACAAAGGTACCTTGTCAACATCAACTAGAGGAACTTTCAACTGTAATGACGGATCCAACCAATCCTGTGGGGCTGAGCATATCTGTTTTAACAAAATACCAATTAAGGAAGTTTCAGTGCAACAGTGATTAAACCAAAAATTGGAAGATTAGAGTGTAGAAATAAGCATATGATGATGGATCCATTAATAGATGAATCATGATAGATTCAACCTCAATCTACCAACTAATACTACAAAACCAGACCAAAGAACCATTTTCAAGGCCCACTCTAAAAATGGATTTTACACATAAGTCCACATAATAAGTTTTATCCCAGCAGTCCATATGGGTTTGGAAGAGTGATCATGAGGCGTGAGTGCTCCCCAGCGTCACCTTTTCAACTCTCCCATGACTTCTACCTAGGTAAGGGTTCCAGGTGGGCCATGCCTCTAGAGAATAGTTCCAACTGGTCCAATATCGCAGAGATACCTTGATTCTGATCATTTGATCTGTGGATTCGTGGAACTCTTATGAATATTCAGAAAATATGGTGCAAATAAGCGAAAAATTAGGATAACACAGATCAAAAGTCAGTGTGAACTACTGAATGGAGATCTTTGACTCCCTACATGGTCCAAGGTTAGTGATTACTAATAAAGAAATTGTGCTGCATACACTGATATGGTTATGTATGTTTAATTGAAAGATATAAGTTAGACCAAGACAAGCTTACATTTCCATTGGAATCAGAAACAGAATAAAGTTCTGCATCATTGTTGATAACCTTAACCTCATCGCAACCAGCTCTATCTGATCCTATGGTGCATTCCATGCTCACAGATGAACTTCCAGTAACAGATTCAGAAATCACTGGCACCTCCTGTTGTTATCTACAGAAGTCAAATTTTCTCGATGAAAAAAAACATGTAAAAACTCAACCATTACTTCTTCGGTTATATAATTATTGAAAAGGTTAGGTACAAGCATTTTGCATACCTCATCAGTGGTCCTCTCTTTAGGTGACCTACAACTCGGATTGCTCCCTTCCCCATTACAAAACTGATCAGTTTCAAGCGTTCTTCCACTAGTCGAGGCATAGTGCCGAGAGCAGAAATTCCTATCTTCAGAGAAATGATCCTCGCATACATCCTTTTGATCGTCACTTTCATAAATATCAATGTCGAGGCTCATGTCTAGTGGGGGCTCAAATGCCTGCCAAACAATGAAGAAGAGATACAGCCAATGATATTTCTCAAACCAATTCAAGCAGTAACTGTATCTTAGATTCCCAGAATATCCCTGTTTCTTTAATCAGTTCTTCCAAGAATCGTGTCACAAGAGTGAAACCTTGAAAGCAGATATTAACAAGCAAAATCTGAAAAGGAACATTAAACAACAACGAGAAATAGGATAGGGGATTACCTGAAGCATATTCATGATGAAAAAAGAATTGGCGGAAATACACCTGCAATGTAAAAAAAAAATCCAACATCAGGCTCCACCAGGATGTCATTATTCCTTATGTAATCTCTATTGTACAGCATACAAGAAGTCTATGCTACCATATTGGATATCATATGTTAACAGGAACCCCTTGATATAAAAGTCATATTTAATGTTCACTTTACAGATATGTAATTTCTAAATAGAAATTGTGAGACTTATATACCTTCTAAGCCTTTGACACTTCACAGGAAAATGAGATAAGAGAGCCTGCGTGAAGCATGGAAAATGATCTTGTGTCAAATTAAGATAGAAAGCATTTTAATTAGAACATCGTTCAAATTACATATGATGCTAGTAGAAAAGGACTATGAAATGTATTCCAGCCTCACCAACACCAACAAATAAACAGATTCCTGAAGTTAAATGAAACAGCCAAAGCACACTAGAGAACATATTAATTTACATCCACCACATGTAATTATAAAATGGGTAATTCAGACTTGTCACTGTATTCATGTTCTTTTTAAAACATACACCCTTGAGTTCACGTTTTGGTGACAAAACCCCTTTCACATTGATCAGACATTATTGTCTGACATTATTAACTCTCACAAATTAACTCTCCAATAATTCAAGCTCAACAACCAAAATATTATCAAAAGAGTCAGGATCGGGGAACATGCTTAAATCAACATGTCATAGACAAGGTCTATGTGGGGGCCCACATGGAGATGATCCGACAGTGAGGACGATCTTCTTGTTATGTAGATCATCTTCATATAAAATTCATCCCGTTCTAAAACTTATAACCCCATCAAATGTTGGTTTAAAGTTAATTGTAAAAATAGACGGCTCATAAATCACACAACATTTGATGGGCTTAAAAGATTTAGAATGATGTGATTTTGGGTGAGGATGATCTATATGGTACTTACATCACCCTCCAAAAAATATACCTAAGATCATCTCCATGTGGGGCCACATGGGCTGTGTCTATAACATGTTGATTTAAGCATGTCCCCCGATCCTGACTCTATTCAAAAACATAAGAATTTTCGTACAAGGAGCTCTTTATATTAATAACTCACAAAAGAATCCAAAACCTGAAAACGTGCTAGTCAAGTTATTATCCCGTCAAATAAAAGGGTTTTGGACAAAGAGGAAACTGGAGTTGGCCCTTCTATTTTAGCAGAGTTGGGTGTAGGCCAAGGGGTTGGAACACGGTGCTTTATTCGTGAGACAGGAGCAGGTTACTTTTTTCTAAAATCTGGTGTAAGGAGAGTGAGGTTTACTGCTGCTGGTGGTAAGACCAAAGAGGGTTCAGATGTGCTTTTGGGAGTTCTTCAGAAGGATAATAAATAGAGATACAAATGTTGGATAGGGACAGAACCCATTAGCGTTAACAGCTAAAGAATTGCAACCGTTCAAGTGGTACCAGAATTACACATTCAAAAACGAAAAACAGAAGACAAAGTCAATTTCTCCTAAAAACTCAACTCAAGGAGATAATGTAACCCACAAGAGTATAAATAATACCTTGTGGGCAGGAGGAAGCTTTTTAAAGGATCTTTCATATCTTTCTACATCTTCTTCTGCGGCATCCAAATAACTGTTCAAGAAGTTCAAATAAAAGAGAATTGTCATTAGCAGTAGGATAAATATACATATATATAAATAGAGAGAGAGAGAGAGAGAAGTGAAGAATATATAAAGTTGGATTTTATGGGGTTCAAAAATCCAGATGTTTAAAAGTGTCAAGTTATTTTTTTGTTCTATGTCAAAGAATCCTTTTTCAAAATTTTAGAAAGAGAAAAAGTCAAAAAAAAATAAAAGAGAAGAGAAGAAGATGGCCAAAAAGCATGTTTCATGGTTGTGAAACACGACCAAGTCGACTCATCTTACAATTTGACAATATTCAATAGATACAATTCACAAATTTGAATCTTACAATTTTGCTTAAAAAAAATAGTGTTCTCTTTGAATCATACAATTCTAACAATACTGCTTATATGCCATAATACCCCAATGTGTAAATAATCATGAAAAAACCCAACTTAGTATTGTAGCAGCTTAAGGCAAAATGGCATTTGACTCGCATTTTATGTATATGCAGATAGCTTTGAAATACTATACCACATGAACCAAATGAAGTAATTGAAGTACAAAAAGTAGAATGGGAGATTTTCATGGAGAGAAATGATAGGTGTGCCACGGTCACCAGAAAGCTCCATAAAAAAGAAAAATGTCATCAGATGAAATGGTAATGGGAATGAAACTGAAAAGAGGAGAGGACAGGGAAAAAACATACTAAATAGAAAGAAGGAAAAAAAAAAAACAATGTCTGCTAAAATTCCAATTTTTCTTATATCCTTACTTGAAAAAGTAATTAGATGATTCTTTTAGTAAAAGATTTGGAGAATCAAAGAAATTCTCACTGTTAGTGATAGACAAACGCACCCCAATAGATATGCCAAAATTTCAATATTAAGAGATAAATAGATAACAGACAATGAGTGAAGTAGTTATGGGGTGGATCAGTGTAACAGAAGGTTTGTTACTTCGCCATGCATATGAATACTTGTCTTGGATAAACACAGGCTTTGCACTGTCTGAAAGTTTTTATATCCTAGAGCCAGATATGGTGAATTTGGTGCCGAAGAAGGTTTATTAGTTCTCAAATATTGCTTAACTTCTAAATTTACAAACTAATGTGATATTAAGCCACAGTATTTTGTTTTTTTGAAGGAGACTAATGCTCAAGATACATTTATAAGAAGACACAGATACATCATGAAAGACGTGTGAGAAGCGCAAAGACTCAGCCATAGTAACCGCCACCATAGGGCTATCATAACCGCCACCGAAGGACTATCTTATTTACTACTAATACTACTACTAAATATTACATGAAACAAACTAATGGCAAACCACAAGCCAAAAGTTTTGATCCCAAGACCTCCCAAGTCATTGGAGGGGTGCACAACCGCTGGGCCAAACACCCATGTGCAAGCCACAGTATTTACATATTTACCCCAGTACCCCTTCCAAATGATCCTTAAAGATTATGGACTCAATAAAATATCTTTCTCTAAGAACAACTGCAATTGACTTGTCAATTAAATTAGTAATCCCAAATTTGTTCATTCAGTAAACCGTAAGATCGTTAATAGTACAGACTATAATGCAGAAAAATCAAGGAAACACGATAAAAGAAAAAGAAACCCTATTGATAAGTTCAATTTTAGAGAGATAAAAGTAAATGTGTCAGTAAAATAAGTAATAAACTAATAAAACCCAATTCAACTATTTTATCAAACATCAATGACAACTATCATTTTATTCAAACACTAATTCTTGGATTTTAATCAATTCGTAATGCAATACAAACGGTTTCTGCGTCAACTCTGTGAAAAAATAAAATAAAATAAAGGAAATAGTTATCAAGGGTTCAGCGATGTGAATGAAACCTAATCCAATTAACTGATGCTGATATTGTTTGAATGAGAGGAAATAATAGAAAAAATAACCATCTAAAGTCTATAGCAAAAAAACCAAAGGAACCGCAATCAGTGCTTAGGAAATCAAAGCGACTCAACTCATCAGTAGAAGGGGGATAGATAAAATTCAAAACACGACCAAGTCCAACAATCAGAGAGAGAGAGAGAGAGAGAGAGATACTTGAGGTAGGCACTGATGATCCGCCGTAGAGATTTGACTTCGAGAGCCTCTTCAAGCTTGCTATGACGCCGCTGCTCCCCGCTCGACATTTCTCCTTGTTCTTCTTCTCTTGTTACATACCAAAGCGAAGCTGAAGTACTTGAGAGACGAGAGAGGAAAAAAGAATAGAGGAAGCTAACTGGGCTACTACTATCCCGCTTTTCCAATTTAAGGTGAATTGGGGATACTATAGGTAGTACGACGGGCTACGTTGTGGGCTGGTGGGTTGGAATCGTTGGATGATGGTCCGGCCCTTAAAGGTTGGGTTTAGTGACTGATCCGCCCGTTCCAAATTGGGAGTTGAAATGTGTGACCTGGGCGACTGCACCATTCACTCTTGGTCTGATCAGCAGGCTAATTATCATAAATCATCTATTCACTTCAGTAACCTGAAAATTTTAAAGAGGACTTGGGCTTGTGGAGCCCATGGACCGAGCCCAGGGGCTGAAATGATTGACAAACTCAATAAAAGAGGTGGAATTATCAACCATGCATGGTACGTGCATAGGCACGTTAGAGAGAAACGTACATGGCATATTGGCGCCATGCACGTGATCGTTATGTGTGTGTGATGACATCCCATAAATTGTGGGAATGAGATTAATTTTGTATAATGATGGATGCCAATGGATGATGAATATCCGATGATGGTTAGAACTCTAGATGAAATGAAACACCAACTGTCTATGCATTTAGGATAAGTATGGAAGATAATCATGAATATATTAGTGTAAATAAATTACACTATTGTGGACCCCATTGGGAGGGCGTAGGGAACTAGAGAGAGAAATAATCTCTCTAAAATTATCTCAGAGAATCTTGGTATTGTATTAAAATAGAAATTAGTGGAGATCTAAGTAGGGATGGCAACGGGGCGGGGCGGGGTCGGATTTGCCTCCCCCATCCCCGTCCCCATTACAATTCGGGGCAGGGCGAGGCGGGGATTGTGAATCCCCTATAGGGGTCGGGTTCCCCGCGAGTCCCCATTTCCACCTCAAATCACATCCCTAGCAAAAAATTTCAACAAAATACATATATATAAATATATATTTATATGATAAAAATAAGTATATAAATAAATATATAGATAATTTTATAATTAATTATATATATTTACTAAACGAGGCGGGGATGGGGGCGGGGACGGGGCGGGGAATGTGATCCCCGTCCCCGGGCGAGGATGGAATTTTCTCCCCATCCCTGCCCCATTAGGGGCGGATCCCTGCGGGGACCCTAATCCGTGGGAATTTTTGCCATCCCTAGATCTAAGTGATTAGAACACGGGTCGGAGCGAGAATGAAAGTGTGAGCGGGAGCATCAGAGCGACCGATTAAAATATTTTATTAGTTCTAAAATACTTTCGGAGCGGGAGTGCCGGAGCGTAGTTCAGAGCGGGAGCGCGAGGTTCCGGAGCAGGAGCGCCACCCTTATACCAAGGTTTTGGTTACTAAGGTGGAGATAATAAATGTCCAAATATCTTCCTTGGAGAGTGAGTTAGAATAATAAGACTTCAAAATATTATAGTAATCAATGTGGACCTTAGGATGATTAGGAAATAGGTCCCAACCGTCCAAAGTTTTGAAGGGCACAAAAAAAAAACCTATCCTACTTACGCTTTTAGAGAAGGCTTTCTCACTTCCTAAAATATCAAAAATCCCACTTATTTTAGTATTTAGAATAAGTAATTAAATTGGAGAATTTTAGTTTTAAAATTTTTGTACTAATTAAATATGTCAATTTTTAGAAGCCCAAAACTCATAAAAATGATAGTTTTATTAGCCTAAATTTCCCCTAGGGTTAGTAGGTACTCAACGAATAAAATCTTAAAGTTTTTGGGGCATTTCGATAAGTATACAAGGAGATAATTATCCTCTAAAAGAGAAAAACAAAAATTTATTAGAACGGGGGAGAATCTAGATTTTTGGGAATTGTCACAAGATAGAAAATCTAGAAAAGAGAAGGGAGATCAACTATAGCATAGCCGATCTCTCCATTATCTCTCACGGGTATTTTGTCTCAAAAGAGAGAAAAAAAAGAAAGAAAGAAGAAGAAAGTAAAAATCTCGTCCAAACTTAGAATCAAAGTTTGAGGGCTTTTGAAGCTGAATTGGAGATTTTATATTTCTGACAAAGTTGTAAAAAATTAAATTTATTATGAAAAATATATATTAAAAAGGCGAACCAGTTCAAAAATCAAAGTGTTATGATCGAAATACAGTAGTTGTTCCAGGATTTTAATTCCAGTGCATAGGAGATTGGTTGGTAGCTCCACTTTCATCATTGGAATACGATTCGATTTAAGTTTTTGTGGTGAAAAGTTAAGAGAATAAGCGTGGGGATTATAAGTATGATCTTACTTGTGCTTTTGGTGATCTAATATGTATTCATAAGGGGTTTTTCCATAAATATACTTATGTGAATGTTATTGTTATTATTTCATGATGGTTATTCCATAAAAATCTATATGTTTATAGTTAAATCTCTAAGAAAGTGATAACCAAACAACCAAGTATTAAAGATGGGCTACATCATAGCGTGAATGATTTGAGGGGTAATTCCAGACTATTTCCACCAAGTGTGGGATTTCTACAGAAGATCGTACAAGGTACAATAGTTAAAAAAAATTCTACGGATTAAAACTCATATATAAAATAAGGAAGTTTGTGAAAAAATCATGTGGTTTGTATACATTTATTTTATACATGTAGATTTGAACTTTGTGTTTATTTATTACTTTTCCTACTGAGCAAAGGCTCACCCCGTGATGGTTTTTTCACAGGTTTAGAGTAGCAGGAGAGCGTAGCACGAGGAGTTGCACCTCGATTGGCGGGGTGTAAATACACCCAAAAATTCAGGATGTTACAATTTGTATTAGAGCTTATGCTTTAGATTCTTTAGAACTTGTAAGACATGTTTTTCTTATATGTAAAGGTTTTGAAAAACTAGTGTTTATAAAGTTTGTGATTTTATAAAAAAAAAAGCGTATGATCCAAAGAGGCATGTCTGGCTTCAAGCAGATTTAGTATTAGGTTTTAAAACCTTAATCTAGAAGTGAGTATGAGTGTTGATATGGAAATCAACCCGATAGACTAATATGAATGTTTCCTTCTAAAGGAAATGGCACGTGGACTGGCATAATGTGATCTAGCGGATGTGTATGAGGTAATCTCATAGGCTACACGGATGGAGGAAAACTAAAATGAGTAGAAACGCCAAGAATGACAACAACAAGATGAGTTGAAAGTAATGTAAGAACTCAACAACTTGAATGTAACTTGGAGTGGGTGGTAGATGTGATTTGTGAAGAAAATGCCTTAAGTGTGGACTAGAAGGTTACATAGAGACTGATTTTCCCTAACCATAATGGAAACATGGTGATAAGTCACATAATCAGCGTTAACAGCGCTTGGCACTGCCTCAATAATTCGTTCGACAATAGAATGGTCAGCAACAAGCACCCATTGAGTGGAGGACTAAATGCTCAACCATATCAGTATAAACCACCAAAGCAGGGGCAGCCTAGGGTGCAAGGACATGTCAAGCATCTAGCGCCATCGAAAGTGATTAAAGGTAGATTTCTTGTCTACAAATATTCTTGGGCTAAAATATTATTTGATTCAGGTGCTGAACACTCATTTATCTCTGTGTATTTTGCTACCTCACTTGGGTTAGAACCAACATCTCTAGGTTATATCTTGCATATTGCATCTTCTGTAAGGAGAACTGTTGCTTTGGAAAATGTATGTAGGGACTGCCCTATAATTTTTACTGATCGAGAACTGACAGCAGATCTCATTTTGATGAACATAGTAGAATATGATGTCATACTCAGAATGGATTGGTTTTTCTTCTATTATGTCACTTTAGATTATTTTGAAGGGAAGGTTACCCTATTTTCACTGGATAAACAAAGACGGTCGGTTCAGAGAGATAGGAAGAAGAGTATTAATCCATTACTACCAGGTATAGTAAGCTTTAGGTTCACTAATGACTATCGTGCTTTGTTACAATTCTAAGAGGAGAGTGGAGCTGTAAACCATCAGGAATGAGATATTCCCATTGTACATGAGTACATATATATGTTCCCTAAGGAATTGCTTGGCTTACCTCCTTGGAGAGAGATAGAATTCCCAATTAATGTGCAACCAAGGACGATTTTTTTTATTCCACCATATGGCACCCCAAGAACTTTGAGTTAGATAAGCAATTGCAAAAACTGCAGCAACTCGGGTTCATTCGACCAAGTGCATCACCTTGGGGGGGTACCGATGTTGTTTGTACGAAAGAAGGATGGGCCGATGAGACTATGCATCGACTATTGACAACTTAACAAGGTCACGATCAAGAACAAATACTCACTTCCTAGGATAGACGATCTCTTTGATCAATCAAAAGGAGCCCTGTATTTCTTTAAGTTTAACCTGCATCTTATAATACCCTGAATTTTTGAGTTCAAATTCGCCTTGGGTCTAACCCGAGAACTAGTATTATGAATTTATCTTAAATTGAATTATCTTTTGTGTGGTCATCTTTTGTAATAAGATCTATATATACATATTTATGTATGGGTTAGATGGGCTAACCCAATAATTCAGGTAATGGACTTGGCAATGAAACTATGGGTTAAATAGAATAAGCCCATCTTTACTTATTTTGAGTTAAGACAACTCAACATTTTATAGGTTATTATTTATATTTTCGTATATATGTTCATCAGTATACTTTAAACTCATTTTTGGATATCCTATGGTCCAAATTGGCCTTGGGCTATTTCTGATGAAGTTGTGGCTCTTTGAATCTAGTTTTTAGAATGTTATGGTGGGTGATATTCGGACTCTAGGAGTTATGGTCATTATAGTATAATGTATACATATGGATAATTCATTAAGGAATAATGTTTATTCACTCAAAACTTTTGATTTAATCCACAAGATTATTTTGATTGTTACATGTCTTCAAATCATTAAACTAGGGATATAAGTCACATCAAAGTTTTAGTACACAAAAGTTTATCTAGTATTTACTATTTTTCTTAAATATTTGACTCAGAATAATAATAATAAAGATCTTTTCTAGCATCCACCTCTATTACCACTAGATAGTGGTAGATTTACTACAATCACTACCACCACTAAGTATGATGGTTAGTCTACCACTACTAAGTGGTGGCTAGTCCACCATTGTAGTGGCTAATCCACCACCATTAATTTTATGATTCCATTTTCACCTATATAAAGAGGTAGTTTGTGAAGACAAGAAGGGGGGAGGGAGATAAGAAAGAAGAGAGAAATAGGAAGAGAGAAATAGGAAGAGAGATTTTCAATTAGAAATAAGTATTTTCAATATCAAAAAGAGAGTTTTTATACTAGATTTAGAAGCAAATCAAAGGAGGAGCTACTAATTCTCCTTGGAATAACTCTAAGGAGGAAGAAAAGGGAGAAGAAGAAATTAGCCATTGCTCAAGATTGGACCGTTGGATGGTCCTAAAAAATGAATATGATGTAGATGAGATAATAAATTATACTTGGCTAAAATATCAGCTTATTTGGAGAAGTTTAAGTACTCCAATCACAATAAAAATCGTCATTTTTGTTAGAAGAACTAAAATAGCGAGTTCGAAATGAGAAATTCATTACTCTCAAACCTACCGTTGGATCTGTTTAATATTTTTACACAAGTGTTATGGGATATATTAAATACTACTGTAAACTTTTTAGGTCAATTGGATGAAGCAAAGACCTTAATCCATCATGAAAACCCTGCTGGAGTTGCTACTCTAAATTGTAAGTAGTTGGTTAATTGAAGGGTGTGGACCAAAGATCTACCGTTGGATTGGTAAATATTTCATATATTTATTTGTGAATATATACATATATATCATAGAAAAAGGTAAAGGGTTACCAGTACTATTTTTAGATTTATGATTCGTCTTGGTTAAATTCTATCTCGTTTAGACAAGTCCTTACATGAGTAGAATTTCTAGTATATGTTTGATAATCTGGTTACTTCTCCTTGATCGTAGATCTGATTAAAGATCCGCTTGATGTTCGAAAACTAGACAAATATATCTTGTTTATGTTAAAATTTGATAATTTTTTAAGTTTATTTACGATAGTTTTAATTTATTCAAAGTTGCTAAACTGTAATAGAGACCTAGCTGAAAGTATTTTGTTTAAAGTTATGAACTACGTAATGCTTGATCCTTAAAGGGTACGTAGGCAGCCGTAATGACGGTTCAGCATAAAATATTCTCAAACTATAAACATTGGACCATTCATGAGCTAAAGGTATACTATTTATTTTTCTTATAAATGGTGCAATACTAACTTGGGCGTCGGAGTATTTTCTTTTTTTTTGCAGGTACCCTCCACTATTGCCTTAAGAAAAATGGGTAGGAGTCCACAAATGTATAATTATTAGATTACAAGATGCATTTCAAGGATATTTATGTAAATTAGAACATTGTGGTTAAATATCTATTATTAAACCATGAAGTAAATTATTTTTTTATGCAAAACGTTTTAACCATCATAGTAAAGTTAAACTTTTGTGCATGTCTTACTTAATTCATCATGATATGTTCTACATTTACGTACACTTATAAGAAAGATAAATATAAATATATATGTTGACTGGTTTTCCTTTATGATGAGTTAACACACGAATTTTGAATCTTGAATTCGAGATTTACCCGTGATTCAGAATTTGGGGTGTTACACATCTAATTACCACAAACTGAGGATAAAGAAGAAAGATATCGAGAAAATGGCCTTTCAAACTTGATATAATCAGGCATTTTGAATTTCTCGTAATGCCTTTCGGACTGAAAAATGCATTAGCAACATTTATGGATTTGATGATGGATCATTTCGTTATAGTGTTCGTGGATGACATCTTAGCTTACTCGGAGACTCAAGAGGAGCACGAAGAGCATCTACGAACGAGATTACAGGCTTTAAAGAGAACATCAACTGTATGGCAAGAAAAGCAAATGTGACTTCTGAATGAGAAAAGTATTATTCCTTGGGCATGTACTCTCTGAAGAGGGAATTGCAATGGATCGGGCGAGTTGGGAACGACTGAAGAATGTGTTTGTAATTCAAAGCTTCTTGGGATTGGCAAGATACTGCTGGAGGTCTGTCGATAACTTCTCGAGAATAGTAGCACCCCTCTCTCGACTAACTAAGAAGGGACTGAAATTTGAGTGGAGTCAAGAGTGTGAGGAAGCATTTGAAAGTTTAAAAGAAAAACTAATGACATCACCAATACTGGTGACACTAGAAACAAAGGTTGGATACGTAGTTTACTGTGACGCATCGCGGAATGGTTTAGGCAAAGTGCTGATAAAGAAAGGAAAGGACGTAGCATATGCATCACGGTAACTCAAAGATCATAAGAAAAACTATGCCACACATACATGACCTGGAACTGGCAGCTATGGTATTTGTATCGAAGCTCTGGAGACACTACTTGTACAGAGAGAAGTTCGAAGTACACTCTTATAATAAAAGTTTGTAATACATTTTCACATAGAGATACTTGAACCTGAGGCAGAGAAGATGGCTAACATGGTGATAGATGCACTCAATAGGAAGCATCACGGAATGGTGACAATGATGTTACAGACAGTGGCCGAATACGATCTTTGGATAGAGAGGAATGATTCAGAAGCTTACTTAGCCGTTTGGTGGCAGAGCCTAAAATCGTCAAGAGAATAGTGGAAGCTAAAAAATAGGATGAAAAGCTGCAGGACATTTTGAAGAAACTCGAAACAAGCGAGCCACCTGAAGGATAGACATAAAGAGTGGAATCGATGGAGGGTTAAATTTTCAGGGGAAGCTGTGCGTACCTGAGAACGAAGAAATCATGAAGGAAATCCTGACAATGGCACATTTCTTAGTAGTTCATGGTGCGGATACGATTACCACATTGGCTGAGCTTTACATCTGAGAAATAGTGAAATATTACGGTATGCCACTGTCAGTCGTCTCGGATAGATATCCACTCAAAGGGGTGAGTTTCTCCTTGTTTCCAAAGAGCAATAGGGACACAATTAAATTTAAACACAGCACATCACCCTCAAATGGATGGACAGTCCGAGTGAACAATACAAACACTAGAGGATATGCTAAGAGTATGTGGACTAGACTAATTGGCATAATCACTTACCATTTGTGGAGTTCGCTTATAACAACAGTTACCAACCCAGTACTGGGATGGCGCGATATGAACCAATGTATGGAAAGCCCTGTTGAACTCCATTGTGTTGGACAAAAGTCCAGGAAAAGGGAATTATGTGTGACGCCCCAGACCCCGGACCCGTGATCCGACCCCGCTCACTAGACCCAAGACCTATGGTGTCACTAAAGTGGTTACTTGCAGAAATAAAAATAACTTTGGAAACCTTTGATTTTGAAAACACGGAACATCTTTAGAAAACTGAGACTAAGTATTTTTTGGAAAACTCTTTTAAAATACCTTTTTGATTTTGGAAGATAACTAATTCAGGTTGAAAAGTTCTTAGAAACATAGTTTTCTTCAAAACAAAAGAGTGCAAAAATACTTTTTAAAATACGGGGTTTTACGGAGTTTTGAAAACCGATATAGTTTTGTATCAGTTAGAAAAATCAGTGTATTTGACTCATTTTAAATCGGTTTTTGACACCATTTGATTATCTGTAAACTAGACTCAGAGACCTTCAACTTTTATCTTTGGCCAAAGCCTAATTCCAGGTCATTCGGTTCAGAAAACGTATACAAACTCCAGCTTGTGAATTTTGACAACATTTTCGCTAAAATAATAGGCAGTTTTAAAGAAAGAATGAAAATCCTTTGGATATGGAACAAAACTCATAAGTAAAGATATACTAAGCTCTAGAAATCAATAGATGCCAATAAAAACTACCAAATTGAACTCAAATACTTCAAATCATTTTGTTTCAAATACTAGGAAATAAAATTGAACTTGTTTTTCTGAAAACAACGATGTTTTAAAAGAAACTGAACTACTATTTGAAAAGAAAGACAGAGAATACTCAAACCCAATACCCATGTGGTGTAACATCACTTATTGTTTGCTAAGAGAAATATAACCTACTTGTGTTTTATCAACGCTCTCTACTTCAAGTCCTTCTCATTTAAGCTTTTCAATTTTCTCCGAGATTTGTGAGGGAAGAAAAACGTAGGGTGAGCAAAGCTCAGTAGGTACAACTAAATCATAGATTAAAGTGATTAATACCAATACTTTCAAACAATTAAACAATTCAAACAAATCCTTGCCCAATAATCCAATGAATGCATGCCAAAACTGAAGATCTTTTGTCTTTCGAAAACTTACCTTTTCATAAACATTTTGTATGAAAGTATCTCATTTGAAAATCAATTCAAAAACACCTTTGAAAATAGGTTTTCAAATACGTACCTTGAAAACTGGTGCTAGTCATAGCTTTTTGCCAAAACCCTTTTCAAATCAGAAAACATCTTTTGTTTTTAAACCAAAATAACTTTAATGCAGAAGTTTTGCAAATAACATAAATCATAAGTAAGATCAAAATATTAGGAAAAAATTTTGGATGATTATACCAATACCTTCATGTATATTTCCTTTACACTTACTTATACACATATATATTTCTACTTAATTGTTAGGGTTGTTCTGGAAACTAACCACTATTACTCTGACGGATCCAGATATTCCTCTCTTGCGGAGATTCCATTAAGGCGGGGTCACTAAGACAAGGTCACTAAGATACTGACGATTAGATATATTTTAATATCATATTATACCTCTCATTGGAGCGCCATTAAGGCTAAGTCACTAAGACAATTGTCACATAGACCATGGTTTATTTTTAAATCTCACATCTTTCACTTTAACTTTACATAGGTTTTAGATCAAACTCTCATGATCACACAACCCAAAACAATGCTATTTTATGCATGAAAACCTTTTTGAAAACATAAGATTTTATATAGAAAATAGTTTTAGAAAACATGATTCGAAGAAAATACGATAAGAAAAATAACTTGAAAATAGGTTTTATAATAGTAGTTCTCCCTACCTTTTTCACTTAAAATCCTCGAGGCTTTAAGAATGATTCTTTTTCGAAGGTTTTCTAGAACTCCAAGCTTCGATGTAGATTTTTTCTTCAACAATGGTTTTAGAAGAAAAGAAAAAGAAAAGAAAAGAAGAAAGGGTTTTGAAGATTTTTTGGGTTTTCTTCTTCTTGAAACTTGAAAGAGAAAAGAGAGAGAAAGAGAGAGAGAGAGAGAAAGTGGTTGTGTGTGGATCGAGTAAAGAGAGGGGAGGGGTGTTTATAGGGTTCGAACCCCCCTCTCTTATCCCACTACACGTCCAATACTTTAAAACTCTCCCTTTTTAGAATTATCCAAAAATAATTTAAGAAAATAAAGATAATTATGCAAGCTTATGTAGAAATCGATTTCTAGATAAGGGGGACTGATTTTTAGCATCTAGAGGTTGGTTATTTTGAATGGTCAAGATCAAAAGTAAAGTCAATCCAGTGGTCATAATTATTCACTACGAATTTGAGACAAAATAAGAATAAAATCTAGGTTTTAGTGGATAATTCAAAATCGAGATATTCTAGAATTTTGGGAAACATTTTGAATGGTGAGGTTTAGCTAGGGTTTTGACAAACATAATCAAATGGTCAGGATTCGTTTCTTGTTTCCCAAGTTTAAAGACAAACTTCCATTTTGAAAAGATAATGTAGTATTTATCTAAAAAAAAAATAACTATTTACTATTTTTAAAACTTTCTAGAGATAGAGTTTTGTTTTAAAAAGAATTTTGAAAACCCAAAACTCCCCAAAATAGGTGGCGCACTTAGCTACGCACGTTTTTAATTTAGGGTGTGGGGTCCACTTGGACACCCCACACCTATATATATATATATATTATTTTATATATATTAGCTTTCTTTTTCCTTTAAAACTCCAAAAATAAATGATTTTATTTCATTTTATGCATGTATGGATTCCTAAGGCAAAGTTTCTATGTTTCCACCCCACAATCAAACCAAAATTTTTGGACTTATGTCCATACTAAGTCATGGGCTGTTTTGGGCCCACAGGCTCAAAGCTCATCTCCAGGTCCAACCTAAACTAAGAAAATTCTCGGGTGTTACATTATGGGTCCTGAAGTAATTCAAAAACCATAAAAAGGTCTAGTTAATCAAGGAACGTTTGAAAACTGCGTAGAGTCGACAGAAAAGATATGCGGATAATAGGAGGAAACCCTGCAGTTTCAAGAAGGGGACCATGTGTTCGTAAAAGTTAGCCCCCGTTTGGGCATCAAGCGATTTGAAAACAAGGAGAAACTCACCCCTAGGTATATCGAACCGTTTCAAACTCTGGAACAAATCGGTGAGTTGGCATACAGCTAAGCTCTACCCTCAGAGCTTGCAAAGGTGCACAATGTGTTTCATGTTTTAATGTTACGGAAGTACAACCCAGATCCTAGCCATGTGATTGAATAGCAGGAGGTGCAGATTAATGAAGATGTGACTTGCGTGGAAAGCCTGTTCAAAATCTTGGACTCTAAGGAGCAAGAACTTCGAAACAAAACTAATAGGTTTGTGAAGATTCAGTGGCAACACCATGGGCCAGAGGAGGCAACATAGGAATCGGAGACAGAGATGCGAGATTAATATCCAGAACTCTTTGTAGGAATTAGCCTATAATTCCTAACATGTATAATTAATAACAAAATTTGACTATAATGAAAAGTCTGTGTGATTTTTTTCTTTTTCTTTTTTTTTTGGTGCAAAAATTGATCTTTTGTGGATGTTATTTGTGCAGGAAATTTACTAAATGCCTTTTGTTTTATAAGGAGGGATATTGCACCCCCATTATGTGGGGCCCCAAGGTGATGATCCTAGGACCCACATGGTGATGATCTAAGGGTTTTCCAATGAAGAAGCTCTCACCATCTAGAAAATCATATCCAGAGTTATGCGCATTAAAAACTATTTATCCCATCAAAAGTTTGTTGGAATCGGTGAAAAAGATGCCTAATATTTACCACTAAAAAGATGATTTGAGGAGTTTAGGATGCGTTAATCTATATGGCGAAGAAAAAATTAACTCTTGGATCATCCTCTTAGGGGAGTTTTAAATGTGGTTGCAATATCTGTATATTAAGGGAGGGAAGTGTTTGGGTTTATGTTTGTCAACAACGGCTGAAAACTTAGACTTATAAAACCATCCAACGACTGGCGTTTAGATTGGAAGAAAGACAAACACACAAATTTGTTTGTCTTTTGATGACAAAAATAACCTTACAGCACATATAAAACTTATTTTTTATTTTTACACACTTCCTTTTTTCCTCCAAAATTCCTAAATCATAGTAGCCGAACCTCTCACACTCTCTCCTACCATTGTCAACTAGAATAAGAGATCGAGAGGACAAGAAATCCTTTGGTGAACACTCTCTCTCCCTCCCTCCCTCTCTTTTACTTTCTCCCTACTCTTACTCTCTCTAACGCCACATTTCTTCTTCTTTTAATAGGCACAAGTGAGCTATCTACAACACAACAAGTTCTCCATGACACAGATCTCTCTCCCACACCTCAGGTCTTAACAGCTAGCACATGACAAAAAAGATGGTAAGATCGACGTGGTTATTTTTGTGATTTTGGGATTTGTTGGTTTTTGAGATTTTTTGTTTTATTGGTTTTTGTTTGCTTCTCAATTTTGGGTAGCAGTGGGTTGAACGGTGAAGAACGCCTATTTGTGTGCTTAGATCTTGGATATATGCAGATGGCATGAGCTTGCCTCATTTTATTCTCCCTCTCTTTGTATTAACAATTGGGTTTCTTTTGTCTTTTCTCTTGTTCATGCCAGTAAACTGAGTGGGGGTACACGTGGGTTTACAGTTACTGAAAGTCCGAAGCGGTGGGCACTAGTCCCTGCCTAAATCACAAGAGGTGATCGGACCGTTCAGGGATCGCAATGATCCTAAGAAAGCAGAAGGGGTGCAGGGGAGGAGAAGGTAAGGCCTCGGAGTGGTGGACAGCGGAGGAAGGAGCTTTGTCGTAGAGCTTTATTGCCTCTTGCCGGAAGAGTCTAGCTCTAGTTCGTATGTCTTTTGTCTGTGTGTTCTTGTTACTCTCGTCACCCTTTTTGTTACCATTGTGAGCTTTCTGGTGTTTTGTAAACAGATTTGTCGCTCCATGCATGGGTTATGTACATGAGTGGGAGATCTCAGAGTTATGCCCTCTACCTTGGGACACCTGGCTTATGCGGGTTTGACGACTGTTGAGGGCCCCGAGAAGAGAGAGCACGCGGTACTCATGAGCTGCTTCTCGAGACCCATCCCAGATGATGGATAACCTCAAGCACGATCTTTCTAAAGTTAGTAGAGTTCGACAAAGCTTTCCTTGCTAGTGATTGGCTCCTTTATTGTGCGCTTCGTTCCTCCATGCAAAAGGGGATGTAGATGTTGCCTTCAGACATCATCCGCCTTTGCCTGTCTGGCCCTCCAAACCTTGAACCTTCATTTTCCCCTCCTTTGAGCGAAGGCTTTGTTTGGGAAGAGGCGGGTGCCGCCCTGAGCTCGTCTCACGTCGTAGTGATGAGTTATTTTGCTTGTGATGTTAGGACCGCTGGGTCGTAGTCGTAGCTTGGTTGTTGCCACATAGGCTGGTGAGAGGATGTCCACGTAGGCGTGGATTAAAATCCACCCTATACATCTCTTTTTATTTTTCAGATCAGAAGCAAAGGATCTTGCGGGAAAGTGTACTATTTTAAAGTGGGTTTTCAGAGTGGTTTTGGGGTAAGGTACGTTTTCTTCTTTCATTCTTTTGACCCAGGTAATCTATTTCAAATTTTTTCAGAATTAAAAAAAGAAAGATTAATGAAGAAATCTGAGGTATTTGTTGATTTCACTTGATGTTGAGTAGTTCTTTTTTTTAATTGGATTCATTCTGATGGGTTTGAATAATTTAAGGTGGTGGTGCTAATTTGAAGGTAAGAATTCTGAATTAATAAATGTTTAAAATTGATCTTTTTTTGGTTTTGGTCTTGTTCCTTTAGGTTTTGGATTGATTTTTCTTTTTATTGAGTTTTTCTGGAATTTTGCAAGAATAGTTGGGAGTTGGGGATATTTTTCTCTTGATGCAACTCATTTTTTTCTAGGCTTTTGCGATTTTTTTGTTTCTTTCTTTCTATCTGTGTTAATCTCTGCTCTGTTTGCAATGTGAAACAGATCCGAAGCCAAAAAAAAAAACATTGTTCCTACCATTCAGATGATTATATGCAAGATGAAAGAGAGGGCGAACCCAATAGCCAAGAGGTGAGGTCTTATTCCATGGGTGGAAGTTCGTAGATCAGAAAGAATTCACTTCCACCATTGCACACACTGCACACAAAAACAAAAAAACAAAAAAATAAAAAAACAAAAATAAACACTTTATCATCAAGATTAACCCCAAATTAAACAGCATAAACCACATAATAAAGCCCTAAAATAAAACCATTGTACAACATAAAACCCCTAAATTTATCAGCATAAGAACCTGCTGGAGCTGGTTGTTTCGGCTACCTGTATTTAGAGAGAAAGAAGAAGATGAGGTTTAATGGAAAAAAAAAGAAGGATTAAACGTAAGATCTGTCGATTTTAAACCCTATAACCTAAAATGAAAACCAAAACCTAAAAAAAGAGTTAAGATTTGTCGATTTTAAGCCCTAGGACCTATAATGAAAACCTAACAACAAAACCAAAACCCAAAACGAAAACCAAAACCTAACTAAGATCTATGGATTTAACCACTAAAACCCACAACAAAAACCTAACCCAAACAAAAAAGAAGATGAAAATAGACATGAGGAGAGAGATTGAAAGAAGCTAGCAATAGATGTACTTAATTGGAGAGATTGAAAGAAACTAGCAATAAATAATCATTCAACATCCTCCAAATTTATCACAAAAAAAAAAAATCATCCTCCCAAGACGCATGCACCTAACTTCATCGACCTCTTCACAAAACATCTCAATAATTTCAAAGCTGTCACTTTCACACAAAAATTTGCATCGTCATCTTCCCCCACAATCCACACAAACAGGCACACCATCACACCTCTGGTACCGGCAAACAACCATTGGTGGCACCTAAATAGATTCCATAAATCCACCTACAAATACACAAAAGCTTCCAGAAATTTCAATAAACTTTCAAAACTATAAATTGAGTCAAATGTAACTGAAGATGATGAATTCAAAACTATAAATTGTTAGCAGTAAGATGTAGCCATAAATACCCAAAATTAAACCTCTATTAACAATTCAAATGAAGCTCTAAAAAGTAGCATTAAGTAGTATAAAACCCTAACCAAAGAGTTAGATCAAACCATAAAATCTCCCCTTTAACAGTAAAAAGTAATGCGCCAAACACCAAAAATTATAGTTCATTAACACTCAAAATGAAAATTTTGAGTTCATCATCTTCGCCTAAAAAAGTAGTACCTCCCTGAAAATAGAGAAGTGGCTCTTTTCCTGTGAATTTTTTTAATTTTTTTTAGGCTAATGGCTTTAGGTTTTCACGTTTATTTAGGTTTTTGGACCTTGTTTATTTAGCTTTAGGTTTACTATCTGTATCTGTAGTAGATGTTAACACTGATCCTATATCTATTTGCAGGTTGATTAACCTTCATTGCCTTTCCATAAAACACTAGGTAATCTTCTTTTCTTTTGTCCTTTGTTCTTCATACTTTACGGATCACAAGTTTTTAAGTTGATGCTTATTTTTACCTCAGGGTTTTAATCTTAAAACTTAGATTTAAATGGGAAAACTTTAGATGTCTTTTTTTTTTTATACTTAAAAAGTATGAATTTAATAGCTTAATTAATTAGTAGACTTAATTGCTGAATATGATTTATCATAAGTTTTTACAAAATTCATCATTGGAAGCTTGATAGTGGGTATATCTATAAGACAAATTTGATAAATTTTGTTTTTATGGGTACTTCTCGAAATCGATATTTATTTGATGGGTATTGTTGAGTTTGTTACATTTGAACATGAAGTTTAGGTTTGTGGTTCAAGATTTGATGAATGGGGTATTTGATGGGTTTTATCTTTTCAATCTTTCCTTCTTCTTTTCATTCTGATCAATGGCTATTTATTAGTTTTCTTGGATGACACTTATTCTTTTTTCTTCTTTTTTTTTTTTTTTTTTTTTTTTTTTTTTTTTTTTTTCTCTTTTTATCGTTGCAGGCATGTCCATAAGAGCCTTTCCGAGTAAGGCTTGCTATTTTGATTTGTTCTTATTGCTTTCAGAATCCAAAATCTATAGGGATGTTTGTTGTATGTATTAGTATCGATTAGGTTGGGGGTTTGAATTTTATCTGACCTTTGTTTTGTATTGGAAAGCAAATGTTCTTCGTAACCTAAGCTACTTTAATAAAAGATAATAGTAATCTTTTTCTTTCTTTTTGATTGGTAAGATAGTGGGAACCTAACATCTTTCGTTGCTTCATTGGGGTTCTTTAAAAAAATATTTGATGTACTTTTCTATTATAATTGAAAGTGGTTTGGTTGAAATCAGATTTTGAGTGGGGCTTCATCTCCATGTCACTATAGATATGGCCAGGTCTAGAAAAAAAAACTATGGAAGGTTTGCTTATTGTTAAGTAGTTTTTTTATTAGTACAGATGTAGGTTTTTTCAACTGGTACTGTATGAATGACAAATAGCCTGAGTTTGAATTCTATTTTTTTTTTCTAAATTGTATAATGTAATATGGAAGGTTTGCTTATTGTTAAATAGCTTTTTTCTATTATTACAGTGTAAGTGCCAAACCAGCAGAATTTTGGATTCAAATGATGGGGAATTCTACATAACTAATCAATTAAAGATTCACAGATATCAAATAAGCCGGCATGCATAGGTATTTCTATACTCTAAATCGAAATCATAGGCCTTTTATTGTTAAATAGGTAATATATGTGTCATGCTTTCATACACATCATCATTACTTCACATCAAGGTATAAGGTTTTTAATTTAAGGTTTTGCTCCTATATTTTGTATTTTGTTCTTGTTTAATAGTTGGGATTTTTGTGCTCTTATTTTTGTTTAAAGCTCTAGCTTTAACGTACATCTCTACTTACTGTAAGTATGTTTTCTTCTACACTCTAATTAATGGTGGTTTGAGTAAATTTTATGATTTTTGTTATTTTGTTTTCAGATTCCAGTTTTGAATGTAGGTTTACAGTTGGTTCTATTGGTTTCAAACCAAATCAAAATCCTAACCTTTGGATCCCGCTAACCCTAACCAATCATCGTGGTTTGTGTTTCTATTTGTTTGATTCGCAGGACACTAACCCACTTTTGATAGGGTTGAGTTCCAGTTGACAATAGGTCAATTTCATTTCTTTGTTACTGACTTTACTAAAAAAAGAAGAAGTTATGTCTGATAAAGTTTGTTTAGTCTAATTTGAGAGAATGGGTTTCTCTGTGTGCCGTATGCAGAGATTGAAGGCTTTAATCCAACTTTTAGGCTATGTAAATCAATCACCTTTGCATTGAGGTTGATTTTGAATTGTCATCCTAGAAATATTATTTCTATGATTTTTTTTTTTATTTTTGTAATTATTCTGTATAGATTACTTAAATCTTTAATGGTTTTTACGATTTTTTTTTCTGGATCTTTCTCCCGCTCTTCATAACTATACTCTAGGACTGCTTTAATGAGTTTCTATCTCTGCCCACTCTTTATCTTTAGGATTTTGTTTTAGTTTTTTTTTTTTGCTTCGTTAATGTAACTTGGTGTTCTATATTTTTTTGATGGTTGCTATAAATTTTTCGGTGTTTGGTTTTGGATGTGAAGCTCACTAAAATTTTTAATGCATTTTAATCTTTCAGGTGACTTCAATTTATTTATTTTTAATGCATTTTACAGGTTTGATTTTTTGTTTGGGGATGACTTTTACAGAATTTGAGAACTTTAAGTTTAAGTTTTGTAGAATCACTTTCGATAAATTGGTCTTGTTGGTTGTTTCAGTTTTTGATTGATTGGAATTCTTACCTCTTTGGACTTTTATCTAACACATTTACTTTCTTTTTTATTCTTTCAGGAAGAGATGTTTGCAACAGAAGAACTAACGTAAGGCTCCAAACCATTTCTAAAGCCATTCAGTCTTTGCGAGATCACAGTTGTGGTCGGGTGGTGGTGTTTTAAAATTAACGTGGCTCCTATTAATTTCAATTGCTCATTGCTTTCATGGCAAATATATGTTGTATATGTTAGTTTGTCGATATTTAGTAAGACTCTAAATAAGAGTCCTACAAGGTTTTGGAAACTTCTTTTCTCTGATTTTTGGGAGAACGCCCATTTTAGGTAGGTTTCCTTCTTCATATTTAGTTAGGATTNAATGGTTGAGAGGCTTGGAACTTGGGTTGCTTGTGAGGTAAGTCCTTGTAACTGTTCTTCATTATTTTTCATTATAGTGGAAAGAGTTCATCGTCGTCCGTGGATGTAGGCAATCTTGCCGAACCACGTAAATCTTGTGCGTTGTGGTGCTTGCTTTGTTTTCTGTTTTACGTTCTCGATTTGCTAGTTTGATTGTTTATCTCTAGATTGTGGTTGATTTGATCCCTAAATCCTAACAGTATAAACATTCAAAAATAAAGTAATGTTGGGGGGAGGGAGCCAAATCTCGGTAGCCATCGTATTGTCACAAAATTGACATATTGTTTAAATTTTGTATAGCCACCAAAAGAATTAGTGTTTACTTTGGTGTTTGTGCTACAGTAATTAGTTTTCACTTTTTCCTTCTAACTTTTTTTTTGGGTAAGAAAGGAAATTCATTAAATTAAGCTGATTGAGAATCAGCTGATATAAGGTTCAGAATACAAGCAGGCGGTGTAGAAGACCACCACCAATCAGTAACATGAGTCTGAAGAGCATACTTTGCCAAAGTGTGGGCAATAGTATAAAAGTTTCGAGACACAAAAAGAAAATTTACTTCTAGAAAACTACTTGAAATAGTAACCCTAATGTTTAGGACCAAAGCCCTTGTCTTCCAAGGGATAGTAGATCTGGACCCGTAATGCACTTAATGATGAGTTGTGCATCGCCTTCAATTATGCAATGTGATAAAAGTAACTTTTAAGCGCACTCCAACCCAAGCAAAAGAGCCTGGGCCTCAGCTTCCATCGGATCACAAGTTTTGTTGTCGTAGAAAGTACCACATCCTTTAAACATGCCATGAGCATCCTTGCCACCACTGCATAAGAGAAATCAGATCTCCCCACAGCCCCATCTACATTAATTTTGATGTAGGGTTCAGCAGGTGGTACCCAACGCTAAATTAATGGAGGATTTTGAACTGACGCAATAACCTCATTATTACCTGTATGCAAAATAGAATAATCAGCAAGTAATGTATTTATTTCACAAAGAATGGCCGCTATAGAAGGTTGTATACGCTGAAAGACAACATCGTTCTGAGATTTCCAAAGACACCACAACAAACAAATACCGTAGCAAAAGTTTTCTTCACCATTTGGAGTAGAAATCCAATTTTTGAACATGTCATGTAATGTAAGATTAGGATCTCCAACCCGAAAAGATAAAGACGAAGCAAACAGTAAATGTTGAGTGAAATGGCAATGAATAAATAAATGATTAGTAGTCTCTGGAACCGATGAACATAAAGGGCATTAAATAGGGATGTTATCAACAAACCGACCAATAGCACTCCGAACCTCAATGGCACCTGTGAGAAGTCTCCATACAACATCTTAACCTTAGGAGCACAATTAGGAATAGACCAAAGTGTTTTCCATGTAAAAGATGAATGTAATGCACTTGATAAGGAGGATGCTAATGCATCTTTTACGGTCTTATAAAAAGACTTTGTAGTGAAATCACCATTTTTTGTTTTGAGCCAGAGAGTTTTATCCTTTTCAGGAATAATGGGGATGATGATATGAAGAATGGCCTGCACCTCATAGTTAGTAAAAAGAGTTTGAAGAAGAGATATATTCCAAGTATTAGAACCAGGAACAAATAAATCACAAACTCTAGAAATATGACGGGGTCTATTTGTAGGAGGAGACGACTTAAAATCAGATAAGGTGGGGATCCAAGGATCCTCCCAAATTCGAATGTCAGAACCATCTCCAACCATCCAACATATATGCTTGGTCATCAAATGGCGAACTGAAATCATGGCAGACCATGTAGGTGAAACTCACCCTTTCTTAACATAAGACCAAAAATCAGTATGTTGTAAATATTTGGCCTTCAACAAACGAACCCAAAGATCGTTAGGATTAGTAAGGAATCGCCAAACAAGTTTAGCAATTAATGATTTATTTACTATATCTAACGTTCTTATACCTAAGCCACCATTAATCTTTGATAAAAAAGATAACTTTTTTATCTTTAATGATTTGGTTGTACATTATTGAATGGGGTTTCGTGGTTTGTTTGGACCCTAATTTTTGGGTGTTTGAACCATCTTCATCACAACCCTATTCTCCACTCACCACTTGCCGCTTGAACCTAAAGAGGAGTGAGAAATGATTAGAGGTGGCTTTTAGAATGGGATGGACGAACTTATTTTTATACACTTACATGTGGGGTTGAATGAAATTTATCAGGTTAATTTGTTAGTGACAGTTAAATAAACGCAGCTTAATTTGTCGAATTTACCCCTAGCTGAAAACTTTAGTGGGTGAACATTATTGTCGAGATGCACCCGAAGTGCACATAGCGGTAATGTGTGTAGCATGTTTGAACATCTAATCCACGCACTCGAAGCGTGTGTGGAGAGGATGAACAACTAATTTACCAAATCACACGCACTACGCGCGTGTGAGGAGGCAAACAAGGTATTCACGGGGCCGGAGGCACGGGATGTACCTAGTCCCTCTATAAAACTGGTTCTGTGTGCGTTTTTTTTCCCCTACTTCATTTGAAATCCTTCTTTTAAACCTTAATAACCATTTAACAAGAAATACAATTGCTGCAAAAACTAACTGCATCACTACCTATAGAAATGACATGACATATTAAGTTCATATTTCAAGTCAGTAATTCTATATCTATCTTTTCTCTCTAAACATGAACCCTGTTCTAGAAACAAATCTAGCTCGCTTTCACTTACAGGCACTAAAAGGAGGAATACTCTGCTCATTTCTGAAGAAGTTTTGTGGATCAACTTGTCTCTTAACCAATGCCAATCTTTTGAAATTTCTCTTGAAATACTTCTTTCCCCAACTACTTGCTTGTGAATAGCTAATGTTAGCAAGATCATTCTTACCCAAATCAAGATCTCTGTAGTTAACATAAGCAGCTCTTGGAGAACTTGTAACATATGGGGTCATGTACTTGTAAAGACTCCTAATCCATTTTATATGTTTTTCAGATGTTTGAATTCCTTCGTCTTTCCACTTCACAATGTACTGTATGTTATATAAGTTACCTTTTCTATGTGGGAAAGGTATTTCAGATTCTAAAATCTTGTTCATCCTTCCACCTAAAGGATCCAGTATCATGTACACTGTTTCTTCTTCAAGAAATCTTTTCCAAATCCCTTCTAACCCAATTTTAGAGATGGGTTTCTCTACAAAATCAGATTTGGCCTTGAAAAAGTCAGTATCTTGGTGAGTTCTATTTAGTAAAACATCTAAAGACTCAGTTTTCTGGTAACCAGCAAAATATAAGACAGATTGAATCCAACTCATTTCAGTGCAGTCTTTGGCCATTAAACCCAATTCAGGGAAGCTTTTCTCCATCAATTTGAGTAGTTCTTCAACTCCCCCAAGATACAAAGAGTTGAATAAAACATCGATTGTTTTTCTCCCAGCCCCAAGTTGTATGACAATTCTGATGAAGAGATCTTCATGAAGCTTATCTGCGATTTCTTGCCATTTTTGAACAAGTTTTGTTGCACCTTGTTCTAAATTTCTAAAAGGAGTGAAAACTGTAACTTTTGGTGGAACAGAAACCAATTTGATTTTCCACGAAAGAATGATTCCGAAACTTGCACAACTTCCTCCTCTAATGGCCCAAAACAAGCTTTCCCCCATGGATTTTCTGTTGAGGATTCTGCCATTAATGTCAAGCAAGTAAGCCTCAACAACATGATCAGCAGCAACACCATATTTCCTCACCAAAGTCCCAATCCCACCTCCACCAAAGTGTCCACCAACACCCACTGTAGGGCAAGTCCCAGCAGGGAACCCAAGAGTTCTACTTTTCTCTGCAATTTTGTAGTAAACTTCACCAATAGTTGCACCTGCTTGAACCCATGCAGTTCTATCTTCGACATCGACAGTGATGGATCGAAAATGTACGAGATCGACAATGATGAACGACACATTTGACTTCGAAGATAGGCCTTCGTAGTCATGACCCCCACTTCTTACTCTGATTTGTAGGCCATATTTCCTACTACATATTACAGCTGCTTTGATATCTGATTCGCAGTAGGGTGCAAGTATGATCAGAGGTTTTGGTGTTGTTGATGAATTAAATCTAAGGTTTTGAACCGAAGGGTACAAGAGATATGAATATGAAGATGTATTTGGAGTGTGGATTTGTGAGAATGGAGAATAATTCATGTACATGCATTGAAGAAAGTTGTTTTCAGTATTGATTGAACTTGATGATGAAGTAGTAGTAATGGATGAAACTGATGAGAACAAGAAAAGAGTTATTAGTAGAAGAAAACATTTTGAAGAGCTTGATGAGCCCATTTTGTCCTTCTTGTTTCTGAAGACTAATTAGAGAGTAGTTATATATATATAGCCATCCCCTCAAAAATATATATATATATAGCCTTTTTATATTTTTTTAAGTTACTTAATTTCGGTCTGGTCTCGTCCAGTTGGAGGGTTTTGATGAGTTCTCTTCAATTCGGCTTCCTTTTTCTCTCTCTCTTTGCGTATGTCCGTATGCATGTGTAGAGAACTGAAGATAACCCGGCCCTCTTATATATTCTTGTTTTAGTTTTTCTTTTACCATCTTTGGTTTCCACGTTTAGTCGTTTACAGTCGGCTGTTTAATTAGTTTGAAGCTTGGTCAGATTACAGTGAATTGAAGCATTATTAATTAATGATGAAAAAAATAATTACAATGACGATGGGAAGACAAAACCCGTAAAAAGTGCAAAGAGTTAATATATTATACCGAACAAGTTCCGTGCACGTGCGTTGCACGTGTTTACATTGGACTTGTTCTTTAATTATAGTTGTTGTTTATAAATGTGTCATGTTGCTCATTTAATGCTAGAGTTGAGTTATTTAATACTAGAGTTTTATTTAATACCAATTATTCCCTCAATTTGATAAATAATTTACAACTATGTATATACAATTTGCTAATAGAATAATACAAATAAAGGTATTTTAGAAAATTTTGGCAAAATAGGCTTCACTCAAGTATTTGCATTATATAGTAGTATAGAGTATAGATATAGATATAGGGACACCCAACACGATCCAAATCAACTAAATCCCTCAACACGCGAGAGCAATTTTGCGCACCCACCGTGCACATCACCCTCATATTCATTGACTAAGTGTTTGATGGTGTGCATTCAACTTTGAAATAAATGAATTCACGCCGTCAACCACAAGGCCAATGAAAAAAGGAAGGGAACGTGCACCTCTTAAAAAATGAAACTGCACAAAATAGCACTCCTAACATATGATGATCCACAAAGCTAATGAAAAGGAAGCTCTATTAGAATCCATAGAGTTAAATTAGGATACAAAGAAGAGGAGCGGGTCCATATTATTTTTCAGAAATAATTTTTTTCGGACCGGCCCCAATGATCTGTCTTGCTAGAGAGATTGCGGAAGCACCTCACATCTATCATCCTTTGTGTATGTGTGGGCCACACAAGTACACAATGAATGGTGGATATTTGATGCCATCTTAATCTGTCTAACTTGATAGATAATTGGGCCAGTTCCAATAGCATTTCTAACTTTTTCTTTTTATGGAAAGGAGAGGGTCCATATTAGAGCTGGAAGATTTTCTCTTCGATTAACATGACAAAAATACGAGTTCAAGTCTTCTGTCAGATAATATTCACAAAATAAATCATTTTCTAATTCATTCTAATTTTTTTTTGAATGGGACAATTGCTCAGTTACATTATGGCATAGATACACGCAGTGTGCACGTGAAAGGCGTAGATAAACTGCCAAAAACATCGTCATCAATACAGAAAATGCACATACCAACGATGCCGAGAAGTTTTGATCCGAAGACCTCCAACTACTAAAGATTTATGGGAGGGATACACAACTATTGAGCCAAATGCCCATGTGGAATTCATTCTAAAATTTGAACTCCATCAGATATTAATTGAAAAATTAATCGTCCATTATTTAATTAGAGATGATTTTTTCATTATTGATTTTTCAATCGACTTTAGATAAGGTTATAAGTTTTAATAAAGTTGATTTTTGTTGAGAATGAGTTTTACAATAAGTTAGATTTTTGTTGAGATTGATCTAAACAATAATAAGACCAAACTCACAAAAATAAGTCGTCTCCCACGAATCAAAATTAGCTAAGGGATGGGGACATGGCGGTAAAAATGGGAAAAGACAGATTTGAACTCGATCTTGAATATCGGCAATGTCTCTTGACTCTTGAGTTTTGACTTTCTTGGGTGAGTGTATTCTTTAGAGCATCCACAGTGATGCAGGGTAAAAAGCTATTTTACCTTACTGTTATTTAGCTTACGAGAACCTCATGCACAGTGATAGTTTTTTAAAAAAATTTGAGAAATTAATAAAAAACTAATTTAAAGGATATAATCGTTATTTAAAAAAAGTAAAAAAAAATAAAAAAAAATAAAATATATCAGGCGTGGTTTAAGAACCACGCCTGATGCTAGGCGTGGAGCCTCCTCCACGCCTAGCAAATTTTTTTTTTTTTAAAAATGGTTTTTTTTTTGTAAAAACTAAAAAGATGCGCCCACTAAACCCCAATCACATAGGGCCCACACGGAAAGGATCTAAAGGCTGATTTTTTTGTAAAAATGATCTCCTTACCTTATACTTCATCATACCCGAAAATCATCCAATTCTAAAATTTCTAACCTCATCAAAAGTTAGTTACATATTTGTACTAAAATTAAAGCTTAAAAAACATAAATTTTTTTAAGATTTTGATGAGATGATTTGAGAGGGTTAGAAGTTTTAGAATGTGTTGATTTTGACATATGATGATCTACACGGTGAGGAGATCATTGTCACCACAAATCAACCCTTAGATCATCCTTCTCTATGTAGTAATAAAAAAAAGCCATACGTGGGATTGAAATTGATTTAATATATATATATATATATATAAATATAAGAATTAGTGGGACGTGGGGCTTGCACCACGCCTGGTGCTGGGCGTGGTGCTACCACCACGCTTGGCATGGGCCGTGGGGCTATCTCCACGCCCCATGTAATTTTTAAAAGCAAAAAAATACGGGACGTGCTCTTACCTCTACGCCCCATTGGACGCAGTGTCAGTTCTACGCCCCGTAAATATATCTGGAGACTTGTTTCCAGAAGGCCAATTTTAGCCTATCTCCGAGTCTCGTAGGCTAAAATTCTTATTTTAGCCTACCCACTGTGCAAGTGAGATAAGGTAAAATCCAAATTTACCTTACCACTGTGGATGCTCTTATGCATTTAAAGGATGCCGGCAATCTGTCCTGAGTGTATATATTTTTGTATCCCATTATTTAATTTTAAAGCACGCCGGCGATTCATCAGACATGTATATGTGTCGATCAGAAAACATACATGTGGTCTTCAGTAGCTCGTACCATAGTTTTAAGTTGGCATATCCTATCGTGTATCAAAATCTCAAATTTAAAATACGTATACATACATGCATATAAGTTGAAAAATTAGATATGATGTGAGAATAAGTTGGGTACAATTATAACTTCTTTTTCTATAATACTAATGTAATTTTGGGTGCTGTTAAATGAGTTCTTCAAAATGTTTAGGGGTGGACAAAATACTTTCAAATAGTTGGAAGGATAGATAGAGTTTTACTAGGGGATGATTATCTAAAATTGAGTTGGTATCTTTCTACCCAACCTTAAAAAATCTCAAACTAAACCATCATCTTCACCACCTGTTGGGGAAAATAGGGTCTAGATTAAATTGTGCAGCGGAAATAAATAACTATTTTCTCTTTACGAGATCACATGAGGATGCATGAATTAAAACAATAACTTGAAGATCAGATACATACCGTTTAAACGCTTGCATGTAATTCCAGATCTTCCTCCCACATTCTGGATCAGTCGTCGAAAACCTGAAAAGATACAACAACTGTGTTTCGGCCATAATTCTCTAACGGTTGATCCGATTCGCCTATATGATATGCTTTTTGTAGGAAATCGAATTTTCTATAACTTTGCGTGAAATAGCGAATCTCCAATTCTGCTCCAAAATGCCTCAAAACTCGATTTTAAATTCTGA
>MVGT01003168.1:133711-144180 GCA_002174775.1 Macleaya cordata
GTGAGGAGAATTTTTTAGGAGATATTTTGGGAGGAATTTAAGGAGAGGAGTTTTTTTTTAGTTAGCTTAATTAACATGATAAATGACTATTAAAGAGAATTAATGAGTGACACATATGGTGCTTGTGAGAGAGTTTGGAAGAGAGGAGAGGAGGAGTTAAAAGTACCATTGCGTAATAGTGTGGGTTTTTTTTTACCGTGAGCTGACGGTGAGAGTTTTTTTGACCTAGGGTTTCCACTATAAATATATATATATACAAGTTCTTTAAGCCCGTGCTACGCACGGGCAACGCTTTTAGAAAAATTTATTTATATTATTTTTAATTTTAAATTAAATTTTTTGTTATCTAATTTGAGATAGAGCTCCTATTAAAACTACTGTAGGAGGAGTATGAAACATATAATTTTACAATAACAAATGTCCAATTAGAGATAAAATAACATCAATTAATTAATATCACATGACAACAACTATTGATGTGGCACTCCATATGTTGACTTTGCCACATCATAAACTCAAAATATGTATATTAAATAGACATGTTATTGACACTGTCTATGTGGGGCCTACATGCTTGGAGATGATCTAACAGTGTGAAAATGATCTACTTGCCATGTAGATCATCTTCTCATAAAATCCATCATGCTCTAAAACCTCTAACCCCATCAAATGTTGGTTTGAAATTAATTATATAAATAGATGGCTCATAAATCATATAGCTTTTGCTCGAGTTAAAAGTTTTAGAATGATATGATTTTCGGATAGGATGATCAATAGAGTACGTATATATATATATCGATTATCCTTACAAAAAATATCCCTTAGATAATCTTCATATGGTCCATACATGGACCTTGTCAATAACATGTATATTTAAGCATGTCCCACAATCCTCACTATATATAGATAGTATAGATAGGTAGTATAAATACGTAAGAGAAAACTTATATTTTTAATATAATAATATATCTCTTCATTTATATTTAGGAGTGAGAAACCGTAGGGGAAGTTGAAATTCTTTTTTTAATTTTTTGTGAAAAGGGAGAATTTTTTTTTGTTATAATGATGAAATAGGAAAATTTGATGTATATTATAGATAAGTCAATAAAAATATAATAGTAATAATTCTCAATCCTACAGATACGTAGGCTATTTTATGCTAGATGATTAAAAGATCATCTTATCCTTAAAAAATAGCTTCAGAGTCATTCAATATAGGCCCATAATTAAATATAGTATTATAGAGAATTAATATAATTTAAATAATTAAAGAGAATTAATAAGAATAAGACTATTTATGGTGCTTTAATTGGTAAGAAGGTGCATGTTAGAAGGTGCTTTAATTAGTATTTTTAATAATTTTATCATATTAATTTACAATACCTACAGATAATCTGTAAATACAGATTAATTGATGAAATAGAAAAAAAAAAAATTAAAATAAAGTAATTCAACTAAACAAACACCCGTCCATATATTTTTTTTATAAGTACAAACACCCATATACTACAACAATAAAATTTTAAACATAATTTGATGAATTTTTTGGTGAAGCTAACGGAATTCATTATTTTTTTCACTCTTCAATAATCTGTGAGGTAAATTAGAATCAAATTCTGAAAAAAGAAAAAAAAAATACGCTAAATCAAAAAATGTGTAATTAAAGAAAAATATATACAAAAGTTAATAGTAGGAGCACCAAGTACCAAATAAAAAAAGTATAATAGAATAAGGAGTACAATACATAAAGTTACTCTAAAAAATCGAACTCCCTTACATCTCAATTTTTTAATTCATGATACATAAATTTAAAACTGACAAAAAAAGATGAATGTAAACTAAAGAAGTAAAATATGTGATAAAAAAATAGACCATGTAAAGAAAGTATAATAGAATAAATAGTACAATACACAAAGTTCTCTCCATAAACTCTTTTGCATCACAAATTTTTCATTCATGATACATAAATTTAAAACGGACCAAAAAAAAAAGATGAACGTAAACCAAAGAAGTAAAACATGTGATAAAAAAAGAGAACAAAGAGAAAAATAAATATTGATGTTTATTTCTAAAATAAATAAAAAAACTTGGCATGTGTGTAGATAACTGCATGCAGACCTACGTTGGTAGATCTCATCCCTTGTCTTCAAACTCAACTATTTTTGTATATTTTATACAGTAAACTACTATCTATCAACAAAATTGGTAATTGAATAGGACGTTTTGAAATAATTTGGACAAAATAGAAAAATAAAATCATACCATAACAAAAAGATGGCTTGGGTGGAACGTCTTTCAAGTTTTGTCGGTTCTAAAAATGGATTAATGAAGCTTTCGATGAAAATAGATTTTCTCCAACTAATAACTCATCCAAATTTTAATCTTTTGTAGTGAATGAGACCTACATTGGTAGAAAAAATTAGATTAGTAAATATAACATAAGAAAAATAAAACTTTGTAGTTCAAAAAATAAAGTAATCTTTGCTAGAAAAATATGTCTACTATTATATGATGAACTATAAAAAAAAGAGAATAACAGTGTAATTTATGTGCGTGAGTTACAATTCTAATTTTTAATGCGTAATTAGTGGCCAATTAAAAAGAATCAATAAAAAGAAAGAAGAAATTTTAGAGAGATAATTTAGGAGAAATTTAAGTAGATGAAGATTTTATTTGATTAGCTTAATTAACATGATAAATGACTAATTAAAGAGAATTAGGATGTGAGGAGAGAAACCTTGAGTGTGACACATCAGCCTTGAAAGCATCAATGAGTGACACATCAACGTTAGAGGTCTCAGAGCATGACATGTGGCGTTTGAAAGAGGAAATTAGAAAAAAATTAGATTAGTAAATAAAGCATAAGAAAAATGAAACTTTGTAGCTCGAAAAATAAAGTAATCTTAGCTAGAAAATATGTCTACTTATATGATGAACTATAAGAAGAGAGAATAACAATGTAATTTATGTGCATGAGTTACAATTCTAATTTTTAATGAGTAATTAGTAGCCAATTAAAAGGAATCAATGAAAAAGAGAGAATAAATTTTAGAGAGATAATTTAGGAGAAATTTAAGTGGATAAAGATTTTATTTGATTAGTTTAATTAACATGATAAATGACTAATTAAAGAGAATTAATGAGAATTAGGACGTGAGGAAGTCTCAGAGCATGACACGTGGTGTTTGAAGGAGGAGATTGGGAAGGAGCTTGGAAGAGGGGAGGGGAGGAGTTAAAAATACCATTGCGTAATAGGGTGGGTTTTGTTGATCTTGAGCTGACGGTGAGGGTTTTTTTGACCTAGGGTTTCTGCTATATATATATATATATATATAATAGATTGGTACGGACACCACCCTTGGAACCCACTTATCCAGTTTCACTGTTTACTTTTGGTGAAACAAACAACGAAAGTGAGAAACACCTCTCCGGATCCATGATTTCTCGTCAACCAAACACGCACAAAAGGACAAATCATACAGTTTACTTCGTAAGGGCATTTCTAGTAGGAATCAAGCAGTTTTCATGCTCTAGTGGGAACCCTTAACTCCCACCATTTTAGGGATCCTTAGTGGAGGAGCTAATGGGATATTAACTCCACGCTAATCCCATTAACTCCACCCTCAATATTTAATTCCTAAATAATAGGAAAGTTATTTCTCTCTCCCACTTTTTCTATTTTTTCTCCATAAATAAAGGAACACAACATATCTTAACTGACTTTTTTTTCTCTATCTTCTTTTTTCTCTATTTTTTTTTGTTTCTTCACCCATTTATAGGGATTCCCCACTAGAGCAAAACATCTTTTTATCATGGATTTTCTATTTTTAGGGATTCATTTTTAGATTTCCCACTAGAAATGCCTTAAGGAAGGCCTTACAGATTAACTATTGTATCCCATCTATACAAAGCATCTTGAAAACGGGAAGATGAGCGATTTAATTTCTAAACTAATTTGATCAAAACCCACTCGCCACTTCGGGCATCCTCACTTCCCCTTCCAAATACCTAACCACCTGCTACCCTAATTTTAACGCCATTACCAACTCTCTTTCATCAAACTCTCTCTTTAATCCCGAGTCCACCACATCAAAAATCATCTCAGCTGTCATCTATCCTAAACCTTAGAGCACTGTACCGATGGTTGTGACAGTGGTGGTTGGTGGTGGAAGTGATGATGGTGGTGGTCATCCGTTTTAAGCAAAAAAAAAGGAGGTCACATTTGGGTGGATTTATGAAAAACTCAAAAATAAACTACCTAGGCTACAACAGATCAAAAGTGGAGGTAACAATAACTAACACTATTAATTCAGAAATGTTTTATCATAATTTTGCTTAAGAGAAAATGATAAAAACTTGCAATATCATAGTTATATGAACCATAATTACCATAATATACTTATATTAAATTAAAACAAAGCTTAAAGATTCGATATAAAATAATTACGATAATATGCTTATATTAACTATAATTGGATCAATAAGTAAACATAAATTCTTCATAACATGAAACCCATATATCAACAAAACAAGGTTCAAAGATTCAAAGTAAAGCAATCAAACAACAGGATACCAAATATCCTGCTAACAAAAGAATGATATTTCTGTGTGTTTTTTTTTTTTTTTTTTCTAGTAACTGCCCATACCCATACCACCCCCCACTATATAATCAAACCTAAAAGAATGGAAAGAACAAAAAAATTTGAATAATACAACATAAATATCACACTTAATTTTAAATATCTGTCCTCTTCATCTCAACCTCTCAATCCAAATCCATGAAGTTATAATCTGTATAATATATACTTTAGTTAAGTACTATAAAGGGGATGATCCATTCATCAACGGAATTATATATAGTTGTAGCCTCTCATGAGGAGGAGCTCATCTTAGTCTTGTATCGATAGAAAACCCGCTTCTTCTTGAATGATCCATTGTCAACTGTGAGGACAACCTTTCCGGGTTCGTTATTCCTGAACGAGTTGCGAACTGGTTCTTCATGAGAACCCATTTTCTTTGCCTTCTGAACAATTATGGTGTATGACCCTTCATCAGTTGGGACAAATTCCTCCTTGTAGCTCACCTCCCAACCCAACACAATTAAGTCCCAAACAAGAGTGGTTCCAACCTGTTTATCAAACATAAGCATACCCATTTCAATAAAAGAAAAGTGAAACTTTAGTTAAATTCAAGCTTTGTTAAAGATTTTTCTTTCATTGGATACCTCTGGTGCAGGAATTTCGATACTTTCGGTTGATCCAGCCTTAACTGTAAGTTCAGATACAGTGGTTTCTTCAGTGGAGAACTCGGAGTCATTCTCCCTTTTCATGCCACCATATCGAAGAGGGATTTGTTCAGCGGGAATGTACCTGCAAGATGAAGTTTAGATTTAATTTTTGAACATATTTGACTACAATAAATCATGGATTTCATCCACATCAAGTAAATAAAATAAGAAGTTCTTACCTGAGAAGTGTTTCAGTGACTTTGGCCGGGCGAGCAAAGACGAATTTGCTCTTAGTCCTTTGCGTTAAGAAAGGAGATAGGACAGCATTGAAGGCGTAGTACCAGAAAGGAACATTGACAAAGATCTGCAATCAAATAACATTAATTGCAGGACACACTCAATTGTATTTCAAATTAAGAACAAATTTTAGATCATCTAATTAAGTGGTAGAACACAAAATTTATATATTTAGATTACGCCTTTCGAAGAGATCAATCAGATACAAAGCTTAATTATGTAGCAAATTAATAAAATCCAATGAAGGAAATAGAAATTAATCAAGTTCAAAGCTTGGAGGAAGTAATCATCTGTAAGTTTAGAAAATTTGCTGGAAATCTCAACATATTCATGATGAACAATGAAAATTATGAAAAATAGAAGAAGACCCAAGTGAGTAAATGTTTTCCCTTTCTTGCAATTTTCTGATTATAAAAGAAGGTCAAATAACTTATGTATCTAATTTGAGTACCCTATTAATAGATCAATCAGAGTCTCATAAAACCTAAATGTTTATAGCAAACAAAATTAATAAAACAAATATGAAACTAATCAAGTTCAAGGAGCTTGAAGGAAGCAATAATCTATGAGGCCTTAAAAGGCTAAAATTTTCTGAAAACCTAATTGAATAAATTGTTACATTTTTCCATCTTTGGTAAGTTCAAACAAAGTTGTTTGAGTACCCTTTTTTCTCATCCATTTTAGGTACGTTTTTGACAGATTTATCAAAAAACAGAACCTTAATATATGTAGCAAATCTCAATATCTTCATGCAGAACACTAAATATTGTGACAAATACAAGAAAGTGAAATACCAAGTGAACAAATTCTTACATTTATTGCCATGTTCAAAGAAAATCCAACAATTTATGCAATTACACTTCCCTTTTAACATATCCATCAGATTCAAAACCTTTACATATAATTAGGGTACCCTCTTAACAGATTCATCAAAATCAAAACCTTATTATATGTAACAAATGAAGTCAATAAAACAAATAGAAACTAATAAAGTTCAAAGCTTGGAGGAATCAATCATCTATAAGGTTCTTTAAAGTTTGAAAATCTCAACATGCTCATGAAGAAGAATGCAAATCATAAGAAAAGAAGAATAGGACCCAAGTGTAGAAGCACTTACATTTCTAGCAACAAACTCTGGATAATTGTCCTGAAGAAGACCCACAGCTTGTTTCATGGCGATCCGAAGCTCTTTCCTTGAGGGTCCAGGGGAGTTTTTAAGATCATTGATTTGAAGCAAAGAAGAAACACCTCCTTTGTTGAAATCAAGTTTCTGAATCCCCTTTTCCATTAATTGAAACCTCCACCTCAGAAACTGTTCTCTCTTCTCTTCAGTACCAAATGTCTTCTGGTAAAGCTGATTATCTTCAAAGATCCCGTACATGTTGTAACAGATGGGGTGTCCTTCATAATCTAATCCATCCATGTAAGCAACAGAGCCGAGATCTACACCCAAATCTTCATCCAAGATCGAGTCGATCTTGTTATCCTTCCTCCATTGAAGAGTGTTCTTCAACATCTCGAATGCTTCATTAACCTTAAAATCTCTAGCCCTCAAAAATTTCAAGAGGATTACATCAGTTGCCTCTGAGCCTTTACTAGGTAAAAGTGGTACACCCCAGATTGAGATATCCTTGTCGACAACAACATCTTCTACAGATTTTTCTTCGGCACCCACATCTGGTTTTTTCTCTTCTTCACTTTCTCTCTCTATCTTCTCCTCATCTGCTTCTGGTGAGGATTTCTGTTTCTCTTCTCCACTTTCTTCCTTCACAATTTTCTCAACCCCTTCTACTGTTTTCTCCTTTTCTTCATCCCCACCTTCTTGCTTTGGTTTATCATCCTTGTTTTCTTCACTGTCAACTGCCATTGATTTCCCTTTTGCTTCTTCTCCTTCTTGTGTTGATTTCTCCTTTTCTTCATCTTCACTTTCTTGTTTTGATTTCTCCTTTTCTTCATATTCATCTTCTTGTTTTGATTTCTCCTTTTCTGCATCACCTTCTTGCTGTGTTGGTTTTTCAATATCTTTCTGTTGTTCTTTCTCCTTTTGCTCTTCATCCTTCTTTTTGAAGAGCTTGTTTTCAAGAATTGCTTCTTCAAGCTTTGATTTAAACTCAACCAGAGCCTTCTTTTCATTCTCTTTCAGATCAGAGTACTCCTTAGCTTCTTCCCTGAACGATGAACTTTTTTCAATCGCAGGCGTTGATAGAATAACTTCTCCATCTCCACTTTCATTTTCCTTCTCCTCCACCACTTCCTCTGTTTTGGGTTCCTCTTCTTTTTTCTCCTCAACATTTACTTCTGCAACAACAACTGCAGCATCATCGACCTTCTTCTCTACATCTTTAATGATGGGTTCTTCTTCAACAGAAGGATCAACCTTCTTCTCAGCATCGTTAATGGCGGGCTCTTCAACAGAAGGATCAACAACTATCTTCTCTGCAGCTTTAATGGTAGGTTCTTCAACAGCAACAACACTTACAGCCATTTGGGTGTCTTCAGATTTAGCTTCAACTGCCATGATTAATGATTTCAGATGGAAACAAAAAAAAGCTTTCTCTGGTTTCTCGAACGAAATCAAAGAAAGAAACATAAAGAGAAGGTGAGAATTGAGGTCTCCTGATTTTTCTCCTATTTCTTCTCTTTATTGTCTTTTTTATTTGTTCTAGAGAGAGAAAGGAGAGAGAGGAGAGTTGTATAACGGTTATATTTTGGTGATTGTGTTTGAAAGTTTGAAAGTTTCAAAAGAGAGCAGACAAAGAAACCAACGGCTAGTGATCTGGAAGCCACCGCAGAGGAGCCGTTAGGATTGGAAGACGGGCAAAATTGGCGTGAGACAGACATTTATTGGGACTAGTATCCAATTATATATAACTTTATTAATATCAAAAAAAAAATTTAAACATTCCTGGGCAGGAAATCGTTTTTTTTTTGTAGGGGGTTTGCGGTAGAGGACAGATTTGGAAAAAGTACATTAAAAATATGTTAGTTTGGAAAAACTGCACCTAAGTCAATATTTTCAAACTAAATACAAAAATATATAATCTTTATTTTATCCCAAAATACCCTTACTTTTTAAATGAAATTATCCCATATGTGGGTCTAGATTGAAGAAAAATGGGTCGAGACAGTAAAAAGCTAAGAGGGCATTTTTGAGAGATTTTGGACAAAAATTGAGGAAGGATTTTATTTTTGTATTTAGTTTGAAAATGGTAACTGTAGTGCAATTTTTCTAAACTAAGGTGTTCTTAATGTACTTTTTCTGACAGATTTGTTGGTTTATTTTGATTTGTAAGTTTCTTATCTCCTTTAGTGTTTTGTAAAAGAGGTAGTTAGTTTTTTTTTTTTTAATTTGTCCCGAAGGGAAGGTAGCTCGTGATTCTCGTCCCAGCAAATTGTGTATACTTAAACTATCCATCCGTTAGTTTAAAGTGTAGAGTCTAACAATTTTTTCTTATAGGGAGTGGTGACGTAGCAGACATAAAAAATAATATTTGTGAAAATTCAAAATGAATGGACTATTTTTGTACACTCTTGAGCATCTGCAGTTTTCTAAGCCTCCATGCAAACAGATTGCATAATTAAAAAAATACAAAAATTGCGTTTCTATAGTAAAAAAAACCTATACAAATTGTAATTTGCATACTTTGCATAAGCTTATTTTGCATACTTTTAAACATCTTCACTTTTCCAAGTCTGTATGCAAACAGATTGCATAATCAAAAAGCCTAGAAATTACAGAATAACTTCTCCATCTCCACTTTCATTTTGAGTTTGTAGCTATCGAGATGATCAAAGGGATTTTTTTGAAGTCCTCACCATTGATTCTTCATTGTTGTTTTCCATCAAGTTCCAATCAATTTTTTATAAGATTATAAGTTTTAAAATAAGTGAATTTTTAGTAAAGATGATCTAAATGATGAGGTGAACATCATCACCAAATTTCAACCTTTAGATACAATCCAAGTGACCCCACATCAATTCCATTTGGGTTTTATCCCCATACCATTCGGTCCCACATCTCTCTAATAAAAAATTTTCAGATCCACAAAGTACATTAAAAACACCTTAATTTGGATAAATTGCAATTAAGTCACCATTTTCAAACTAAATACAAAAACATCACCATTCACCAATTTTTGCCCAAAATCTCCCAAATATACCTTCTTAGCTTTTTATTGTCTAGACATTTTATTCTTCAATCTAGACCCTTTATTCTTCAATCTAGACCTAATTCTAGACCCATATGTAAGATTAGTTTATCTAAAAAGTAAGGGTATTTTGGGTAAAAATTAGGGGAGGGTGTTGTTTTTGTATTTAGTTTGAAAATTATGACTTGGATGCAATTTTTCTAAACTAAGGTATTTTTAATGTACTTTTTCCCCACTATGTAGGTCCCACACCTGAATAGATAATCGGTATAAACAAGTAAAACCTCATAAAATCTCTTGACATGATGGGTCCATGTCATATGTCAAAAATTCAATCCCTAAAAATAGATACAATTCAAGGGAAAAAGCCATTTCAACATAAATTTTTTTTATGTTTGGGCCAAACATAAACATTGTGGGACCCACATGACTACAATCCAAGGTTGATATTTGGTAAGTATGTTCTCCTCACCATATAAATCATCCCCACAAGCGATTAGTTCGTTCTAAAAGTTATAACCTCATAAAAAATTGGATGAAAAAGTCCTTACCGTTAATTTCTCACCGTTGTTTTTAAATTAACTTCCAATCAATTTTTGGTGGTGTTAGAAGTCTTAAAATTGGCTGATTTTTTGTGAGGATGATCTACATGATGAGAAGAACATACTCATAAAATATCAGCCCTTAGATAGTAGTCATGTGGGTCCCACAATATTTACATTTGGCCTAAACATAAAAAAAGTTAGAGCATATTGTCTTTACCCCCAATCCTTAATTCAAAAATCACTTACCCCCCC
>MVGT01003168.1:156975-176687 GCA_002174775.1 Macleaya cordata
TGTGATGTCCTATTGATGTGAAAATGATTCTCCAAAAGTATAGTTTTACATAGTGATGTAAAACAGTAATAGTTATTTTTAAAATAACTAGATTTCTAATAATTATATATATGAATGAGTTATATACATATATAAATATATGGATGATTCTTTTCTTACTTATAGTTAAATAAACTATATTTTTAAAAGAATCGAGATTTCATCGTTATCAAGCTTTGGGGATGGGTATATTTCCAAAACCAAATGGATTTTAGGGTTCTTATAATATATATATATATATATATTACTTCCAACTATTGGGAGAAGTAGTTGTTTTGAGATGATGTGTGAGATGGAGGTTCTCAGTTGTTGGGTATGTGTTGGTGATTCCCTAGGTACAGGCTTTCCCCCGGAATATATACTATATATGTTATACTGGGCTTTCCCCCGGCCATGATTATTACCGACTTTCCCCGGATTATATTACGGGCTTTCTCCCGATTACTCGGCTTTCTCCGGATTATATTACCAACTTTCCCCTGAATAATATTAGATGGGAGATCACAACATATGTATGGATGCTAGTTCTTATAAGAAAAAGTATTTTCTACTACTAAAACTTGTAGTATTATAATATGTATTTTAAGGTGATCTGGAAAAAGATGTTGAATGCCTACACAAGAAAATCATTGAAGTTTTCCTAAAAACAATGATTTATTTTGTATTTTCATTATGTTTTCCTGTCTCATGACAGGAATGGCACTCTCATGATATAGGAAAACTATGGAAATCTAGGTTATTCTATTTCTCTTTTTAGAAAACCATGTTTGGATAGGTACGTGTATGATTCTAGAAATAGTGAGGTTACATGTTGCCTAGATTAGGCGAAGACTTAAGGAACGTAACAGCTCCTGGATTATTTTAATGATCATTAAGATGTCTGCACGACTCAAACGGCTGACCACCGCATAAACGGCTACATCGACAAATTATAGTCAAGAACCACCTGAACCCAAATCATGAGCCAGCGTGCTTCACACATCAACCGATAAATTAGTCGCTCGGTCGAAAATCAGGAACTAATGATGGTGTTCCACATCGGTTAAGTTGGAACACGATTTTGCTCACTGACTAGGAGCTGAAATATCTAGTCGTGGCCTCTTCACACTAAGATGATTACACTACGCAGTATTATGATGGTGAGATGTTGTTAGTTTATCTATACTTGTATGTGTAAGTGAATGGTTATAGGTTTATGTTGTAGTAAAGGCACCAAATGCGTTTACATTACTGTATTATGATTTCTCGGTTTTCTTTAAAACCTGCATTGTCTTAAATTCATATTAGTGACTACATGTTAGTATTATAAGTTTTCACTGGGCTTTTTGCTCAGGAAATCGAGGTGATAATAGATGATTGGACGTTGTGTCATTTGAGGAGGCTGGTATAGGGAGCGTATCTACCTCAGGTTTATTATACTTGAGGTGTTGTTATTATTCAGTTATGATGCAGTTATTTCTCCTTGCTTTGTATATATATTTTTTAACTATATAATGTAAAACAAACACACTTATGTTTATATTGTATCACTTGACAAATCTTATCTATGTATTATTTAATTAAAAGTGAGAGATCGTTTTAGAGTTATGGTTTAAATCCAGCCTAGTGGATGACTACGTATTATTATTTTGATAAATAAGGTTTTTTGGACATGATAAGATGACATGACAATTGTGGATGAATGGAATGATTTAGAAAATATTTATTGTGGATAAATCATCTCTTCTACAGGTTTATGGTAGGTTTCAGACCCTGAAAATATAGGGGAAACTCTGGCGAATTTTCTGTTGGGCCTAACCATATTTTGAGGTGATTAAAGTTCTGACGAACTAGATTAGCTTAACTCTGATTTAGGTTCATAAACCTCTATTTAAGTTTGTTTAGTACTAATTAATNTATATATGAATGAGTTATATACATATATAAATATATGGATGATTCTTTTCTTACTTATAGTTAAATAAACTATATTTTAAAAAGAATCGAGATTTCATCGTTATCAAGCTTTGGGGATAGGTATATTTCCAAAACCAAATGGATTTTGGGGTTCTTATAATATATATATATATATATATTTTACTTCCTTCCAGCTATTGGGAGAAGTAGTTGTTTTGAGATGATGTGTGAGATGGAGGTTCTCAGTTGTTGGGTATGTGTTGGTAATTCTCTAGGTACAGGCTTTCCCCAGAATATATACTATATATATTATACTGGGCTTTCCCCCGGTTATGATTATTACCGGCTTTCCCCGGATTATATTACGGGCTTTCTCCCGATTACCCGGCTTTCTCCGGATTATATTACCGACTTTCCCCTGAATAATATTAGATGGGAGATCACAATATATATATGGATGCTAGTTCTTATAGGAAAAAGTATTTTCTACTACTAAAACTTGTAGTATTGTAATATGTATTTTAAGGTGATCTGAAAAAAGATGTTGAATGCCTACACAAGCAAATCATTGAAGTTTTCCTAAAAATAATGATTTGTTTTGTATTTTCATTATGTTTTCCTGTCTCATGACAGGAATGGCACTCTCATGATATAGGAAAACTATGGAAATCTAGGTTATTCTATTTCTCTTTTTAGAAAACCATGTTTGGATAGGTACGTGTATGATTCTAGAAATAGTGAGGTTATATGTTGCCTAGATTAGGCGAAGACTTACGGAACATAACAGCTCCTGGATTATTTTAATGATCATTAAGATGTCTGCACGACTCAAACGGCTGACCACCGCATAAACGGCTACATCGACAAATTATAGTCAAGAACCACCTGAACCCAAATCATGAGCCAGCGTGCTTCACACATCAACCGATAAATTAGTCGCTCGGTCGGAAATCAGGAACTAATGATGGTGTTCCACATCGGTTAAGTTGGAACACGATTTTGCTCACTGACTAGGAGCTGAAATATCTAGTCGTGGCCTCTTCACACTAAGATGATTACACTACGCAGTATTATGATGGTGAGATGTTGTTAGTTTATCTATACTTGTATGTGTAAGTGAATGGTTATAGGTTTATGTTGTAGTAAAGGCACCAAATGCGTTTACATTACTGTATTATGATTTCTCGGTTTTCTTTAAAACCTGCATTGTCTTAAATTCATATTAGTGACTACATGTTAGTATTATAAGTTTTCACTGGGCTTTTTGCTCAGGAAATCGAGGTGATAATAGATGATTGGACGTTGTGTCATTTGAGGAGGCTGGTATAGGGAGCGTATCTACCTCAGGTTTATTATACTTGAGGTGTTGTTATTATTCAGTTATGATGCAGTTATTTCTCCTTGCTTTGTATATATATTTTTTAACTATATAATGTAAAACAAACACACTTATGTTTATATTGTATCACTTGACAAATCTTATCTATGTATTATTTAATTAAAAGTGAGAGATCGTTTTAGAGTTATGGTTTAAATCCAGCCTAGTGGATGACTACGTATTATTATTTTGATAAATAAGGTTTTTTGGACATGATAAGATGACATGACAATTGTGGATGAATGGAATGATTTAGAAAATATTTATTGTGGATAAATCATCTCTTCTACAGGTTTATGGTAGGTTTCAGACCCTGAAAATATAGGGGAAACTCTGGCGAATTTTCTGTTGGGCCTAACCATATTTTGAGGTGATTAAAGTTCTGACGAACTAGATTAGCTTAACTCTGATTTAGGTTCATAAACCTCTATTTAAGTTTGTTTAGTACTAATTAATCACCTTGTGTAGTTAACCTAATGCCTCGAGATGCGATTCAATATCTTAGAGATTTGAGTTTCAAATTGGGGCGTTACAAAAACCTAGCTAGATAGCAATAAATGACCTAGCATTATTCTATTTATATGGAAGGAGCAAAACCCTAAGTTTTAGCCCAAAAGATTTCATATGCACGTGACACGGGCAAAGAAATGCGAGAAACAAAACTCAGATTTCTCGTACTGAAAAATGTTCGTCGCATCAATACTGACAGGAGGAGTATCGATACTAGTAGTGTGGTATCGATACTCCACCTGGTCAATGTCGATACTGACCTAGTCTGTAACTACAGGCTAGGGCAGTATAGATATTAGCCTAGCTTAAAGACAGGCTAAGTCAGTATCGATACTCCCTGAAGGGAGTATCGATACCATCCTGGAAAAATGCATAGGATGATATTTTTAACCATTTCTAAGATATCTACATGCATCCTAGCTAATGCCATTAAGTCCTAATGCAACTCTAACCACCTATGGAGGTCAATAAGACACTTACCACTTACCAATGTTTAGGGGTTTGCATGGAGGAAACCCCTAAACACTAACTTAAGCAAGGACTACAAAATGAGTTCATTGTTCTATCATGAACATTGACAAACCTAAGGGACCTTTTAAAGTCAAATATGTCTCCCGTGAACCCATTACATATAGATCATCTACGGGAAACTGATTTACTTCGTCCGCAATGGCGTTATGACGAATCTAAAGAAACCCACTAGGAGACATTGGAACTATAGGGATAGCATAAGGCCAGCCAGTCTGAAAACCGCATCTAAGAGGCATAGTTTGGTCTTTTTAAAAGGTACCGAGTTTGTGAGAGCGCCTGCATCTCCAGAAAAACAACTTCCTCTATCTGAGGGGATTCAGCCCAAGGCTCCATGTGTATCTGGCAAATCAAAGAAAACATAAAACAAACTGCCAGTACAAATCAAATAAATAAAGGAGAAGCAAAAAAATTTACCCCATCAATGGTAGCTAGCTCCAAATCTGCTTTGACAGAGTCAAGGTTGCTCACCGTCACATCGGTCTGTGACTATTTTGTTAATCGGCACCCAACTATGGATTTGGATGTCGAACATATTTTCATGAAAAATATTTTTGGTGGTACCTTGCCGATTTTGGTTTAATATTTGGCGTCGTGATGCCGTTTTTGTTTAGGAAAAACAGTTTACAGTGCCAAACGAAGAAATATTATTTTTGAAATCTAATTTTTTTCGATTCAAATTAACAAAATAGGTCTCATTTTGGCATTGTGATGCCATTCTTTCTTCTTTTTTTTTAAGAAACGGCGGTGAAAGCCAGAAAATTTAGATCTAACTGCTTTCTTCCCTCTATTTTTTATTTAAATTTTCAGCGTGGTGATGAAGTTGGTAGTCGTAGTGAAGTGGTGGTTGTGGAGGTGGTGGTTGTGGAGGTGGTGGTTGTGTTGTGGTGGGGATGGTTATAGTGATGGCGACGGCGATAAGGTGGTGGCCAGTGGTGCGATTGTGGTAGTGGAGGTGGTTTGTGATGGTCAAACTATTTTGACCAAGAGAGGATGCCAATAAGATTGAGGACTGCCATTATAACCATGGATATTTTGGGGTGCCTATAGAAGGGGCCTACCGCTAAATTTATGGGGCATGCCTATAAAACCACCCATTTGACAAGAGTCCAGATCTTCTGGCCCCATTCTGCCTATCCCTCTCGTATCCCTTAGCTAGCTAGGTGACACCCGTCCCTCCACTAAATATATTTAATGCTTATTAACCTCTCAGTTAACCTTACTTATCTCTGTTATCTCTTTTTTTTTTAAACGGTAGTGCTAGGGCTACCGAAATCCCTACCGAATTTGCTACAGCAGGCACATTTCACGGTGAGATTCATAACACTTTAAGATGGGATGCGAAATACGAAAAGATGCAAATAAATTAGAACGTTGGATGCTTGAGTGGTAGCAAATTCTGTAGGAATTTGCTGTAACTCAAGCATTACCGTTTTTTAAATAATAAAAAAAGAAAAGAAAATTCAATCGACTGTACCAGTCCTTCTCACACAAGGTTGTCAAGTTGCAGCAAGGGTTTTAATAATTAATGGCATCTTCTCACAAGGATTTTAGTCATTAATGGCATCTTCTCATAATTCCTTCCTCATCTTCCTTCATTGAAGCCTATTATAATGAGGAGTAAAGAATTAGGGTTTCAAATACCCAAAGATCACTAAAAATGTTACTGATGATGCGATTGATTTGATCTTGGCTACTTTGAAGAGGATCTGTGAGAGTGATCGGTATGTTAGGAGTGTATTGTGGAAGATTTGGGGCTTCAAATTAACTATAGAGGTCGGTTAGGTTTTGATCTTCATCTTTAGCTTGTTTCTGGGTTTCGTAAATTCTTCCATTTTATGAATATGTTATATAAAAGCTTCTGATCGTCATCATCTATCTCCACATCATCGTCATCATAACCCCTTCATATCATCAACACCACCACCACCATCATCATCATCATCATCATCATCATCATCGCCAATTACTTAGGTTAGCTGGTGATGCCGATTACTTAGGTTAGCTGGTGATGCCGATGTTATAATATGATGATATTCTTTTGTGTAGAGGTGTCAATTGGGCCGTGCTGGGCCGGCCCAGCACGACTGGCCAATGGGCCGTGCCAGCACGGCCCGAAGCATGGCCGGCACGACTGGGTTTCGTGCTGGGCCGTGCCGTGCCGAGTCTCCATTTTGGTCAGCCCAGCACGGCCCAGTGGCCCAGCACGTTAACACTCGTGCTGGGCCGTGCCAGCCCATCGTGCTAGTGGGCCGCCCACTAAGTTTTAAATTTTTTTGTAAAAAATGTTGCCAAGGAAGTTTGAACCTTGGTTGTGCATGAAAGTAGAATGAACCCTTACCAACTAGGCTACTAGTTTTTATTGCTTTAAGCTTACGTTTTTTTAAAGTTATACTTAAAAGAGTCGGGATCCTGCATTGTTATTTTTACATCGTTATTCTTACATTAGTTGTGGGGCCCACATGGTGAGGAAACAAGAACTGATTTTTTGTGATAATGATCTACAAGATGAGTAGAACATCCCTACCAAAAATCATTTCATTCTAAACTTTATAGCCCCATAAAAAAATGATTAGAAGTTGATTAAGAATTAACGGTAAACAATGAACGGTGAGAAAAAGAGTCAATTTATGGGGCTACCAGTTTTAGAATGGGATAATTTTTTGTGAGGATGATCTACAAGGTGAAAAGAACATTCTAAAAAATATCAGCACTTAAATTAACCTCATGTGGGCTCCATATGTCAATGTACATGTAAAATGTACAAATAAGACTGTATGATGATCCATTTTCATACTTAAATTTGGTAAATGGTAATTCATCATGATGGGGCAGTCACGTAATATGGATCGTAATAATGATGGATGATGATGACGAAAGCTAATCATGATGGATGATGATGATGAAGGCCAATCATGATGGATGATGATGATAGTGATGGTAATTATGGGTGATGTTGATGATGGGAGTTGATGATGATGGGATGTTCATAATGGTGGTAGAGATGATGATAATGACACATGATGATTATGGATAATGATGCGACGATTACACTTACTCAATTATAATAAAGGTTTCCTTTCTAATATGACCCTAAACCTAAACCTACCTAAGTTCGCTCCAAGGATAAAACTCCAAAATCTGAAATGATAAAATATACCATATAGTAGTAGAACCATCATTATCACCCGTCATCATCACTATTATCATCCATTATGACAATCACATATACATCATGATGCATGATCATCATCACACATCATCCTCATAACCATCAATTAAGATAAATTACTATAATGTATTAATAAAAATTAAAAACTTCAAATTAATGTCAAAAAAAGCTTATAAGTTAGTTGGTCAAAGAGTCATAAGTCATCCCCTAAGACCAAGGTTCAAAACTTAGTAATAGATTTTTATTAAAAAAATTTTAAAAACCTTGTTATGGGTCGTGCTTGGGCCGTGCTTTGGCCCATTGTGCCGTGCTTTGTGTCGTGCTTCGTGCCGGCCCATCGTGCTGGGCCGTGCCGTGCTGGGCTCGTGCTGGTTCCGTGCCGTGCTGGGCCGTGTGCCGTGCTTGGGCTGGGCTGGGCCAAAATCGTGCCCGTGCCGTGCTCGTGCTGCTGGGCTCAAGAGGCCTGCCCAGCACGGCCCAGCCAATGGGCCGTGCCAGCCCAGGCACGAAATGGGATGGGCTGGGCTGGGCTGGGCTGGGCTGCCACGTGGCCGTGCTGGGCCGTGCCGTGCCTGGGCCGCCCAGCCCAATTGACACCTCTACTTTTGTGACTTGGACGGTCGGTTGGGTTTTCTTTTCTTTTTTATTTTTATTATTTATTTAAAAAAAGATAACAGTGTTAAGTAAGGTTAATAGGGAGGTTAAATGAATATTAAATGGTGTTTAGTGGAGGACAGGTGTCGCCTAGCTATCTAAGGGACAAGGGAGGGATAGGCATAATGGGGCAAGAGGATCTGGACTCATTTGACAAGCCTCTTTTGTGCCCACTCCTTGATGGACGTGCTCACTAAAAACCATAGAGAATCTCTTGTGGGTCATCAAAGGAGATTTGTCCATCCGAGTGCAGCCCATGATAAAAGAAAGAAAAGAAATGGTCAAAGCTTGTTACTACTAACTATAATTCACATACCAAGCTGATATCTCGTACACTACCAAGAAAATATCCCGACACGTTCTACGCACCTCAGAGTTGGTTTGTCCCCCAATTTGTCCTTACAAGTTGTTAAATTATGCAGCCCATTATTTAATTAACTCCTTCACAAATTACTATGCCCTCTTACATGGTTACGCGCACGAATTAGCTAATTATGCAATGTGTTACGTGTAAATTGAGTGTAATTGTTGTAAAAATAAAGTTATAGGTGGACCCACTTAGAGACGATCTATTGGCGATATGATCTAGACATTAAGGTTACCATCTTCACAAAAAATCAGTTCTTAGATCATATTTATGCAAACCTTAGAACTAGTGTAATTAGAATGTAAAATTGAAGTTAGTTTAATTAAAAAAAGGACATAATTAGTATTATATAAAAATAAGTAGGATATAATCGGTCTTGAACAAAATGTAAAAAGGCAAAATCGGACACACAAAATTGCACGCAAAAATACCATTAGCCGCACTGTAGACTGGCTACCCAAAACGGCTTTGGCTCACCCCTCCCCTTTTTATCTCTTTCCTCTCCTCCTTTTTTGTTATTTGGCTCGTCTAAAGCGGCTAACTTGGGCCGCACTGTTCATCATGTACAACCCCTTACATAATAAAGATTGTCTAGTATTGGTTAGTGGTTAGTTTGTCTGATTTTTCTGAATTCTTTAGATTCAATCCGTAATTAATTATGAATGTTTTGGTGGATTTCAATGCTGCTTCATTCTATACCTTACTTTTAGTTTAGTTCTACGGGTCTGAGTAGCATTGCCCTATTAGAGTTCATGTCTGAATTCTACAACTATATATGCCTAGTCACTGTAAAGACTTTTTCTCACTCCAGTTATTGTTTAAGTAGTTCCTCCGTCCAATTTTCTTTCAAACCTATACTTATTTAAAGTTTTGAATTTTAAGAAAATACAAACGGTTTAGAAATAAATTCTTTAGTTTTTAGTGCCCTTAGAGCATCCACAATTGTTGTATTTTTATGCATTTCAGCCAATATGAGTTGCACGGTGAATGGCATATATTATACATTTTAGCCTATGAGAGTCCTTCGTAAGTTAAATTTGGCATTCTCCAAACGAATCTAGAGAATATTTAGCTAAGCGGGCAACTGGAGGGCAGCTCGAAGGTGTCCAGGGTGCCCATCCCACTATTTTTTTATTTTTTAAATTTTTTTTTTTTAAACTACTAGAGTTGATTTTTGTTGTATAAATTAAGTATATGGTTTATATCTAAATAGTATGAGTCCTACATGGAGATGATCCAAGAGTTGATTTGTTAATAAGATGTTCATCTCGCCATAAAGATCATCTTTTCAAAAAACAAAAAAAAAAAAAATTTAAAACTTTTAGCCTGTATAAAAAGTTAATTGTAAATGAACGGTTAAAAGATCATCCACTTTCAATAAGAAACTATTGATTTCAATTAAATTTTTATGGTGTTAGAAATTTTAGAATGAACTTATTGTTCGTAGAGTTTATAAAAACATGTGAGACCTACACTATGAGGACATAAACTACGTACTTTAAAACTATACAATAATGTTTTTCTTTAGAGTTTAAAAAAAAATATTATAAGTATTTTTTTTAAGGGAACTATTGCCCAGATTACATTATGGCATAGATACATGCAGTGGGCGTGCGAGAAACGCAAAGAAACCACCAAGAACATTGTCACCAATGAACTTATGAAATACACCAACCAATGGGAGTAGAAAAACTGCCAATAACAGCGTACCTACATTTATTATAGGATTACATGGGACAAACTTAACGGCAATACCATGGCTGAGAAGTTTTGATCCTAAGACCTCCCACTACCAAAGATTTTATAAGAGGGATGCACAACCATTGAGCCAAAGGCCTATGTGCAATATTATAAGCATTTCAACTAGGGGGGCTAAAGGTAGCTCGCCTGATACTTTTTTTATTTTAACATTTAAACCAGGCGGGTCAAAGGGACACCTCCTATTATTTTATTTTTTTTGAAAATTTACTATATGTCCCTAAGCCTATTTTTTATTAATTGTTTTAAATCCCACTGATGCGTAAGTACTATGGTATTACTATTTATGGATGATTTATGATTTCATGCGTTTGAGGGCATAGTAATTGGTTGACAAGAGCACATTCATTTTTGCTTTAAACATTCAACAGTAGGGGTGGGCATCGGTCGATGTCCGACCTAATTTGAACTATCGACAACCGATCCAAATTAGGTCAATTTTTTTACTTTTCCATCCACTACTTATCCGAATTCTAATTGGATCGGTTTCTATTCAAATCGATTAGATGTAGTTTGGATCGGATTAGATGGTCGGTTTTGGTTGATAATTTTTTTCTCCTAATATCGTCACAATTTACAATGTTTGTTTATGTTTAGAAACTTAAAAGTAAAACATGCATCCATTCTATAAAAATTCTTTTTATATTTATTTTTAACACTTAAAAACAATCTACACTTTTTTTTTCGAAAAATGATAGGGTTATTCGATACAAATATATGTACCCACTAAGAGCACCATTTAGAGATTAAGAGGAATGAGAGTAGAAAAAGAGGACTAGGGTTTCGTGAAGAATATGGCTTAAAAATTTTGGAATTTAGGTCTTTTGTATTTTATTTTTTTCTATTTGGTTTTTATGTATTTTAAAAAATAAAAGTTGTAAGATATAAACATTATAATTATAAATAATATAAAAATATTAAATATTTACTAAAATAACATATACACATATATTATTCGATTGGTTCGGTTTAATCGGTTTTTTAGATGACATATCCAACAACCAATCCAATCCGATCGAATTTTAGGAATATAAAACCAAGCCAATCCAACTAGCTAATTGGATCAGTTAAGATCCGCTTGGATTGGTTTGGATTGGTTTGGATCGGATTGGATCGGTTGGTTCGACCGACATTTGCCCACCCCTATTAAGCAACTATTTCCTTATTCACATATGAGCTTGGCCAAAATAAATATTTTGCCTTTGATGGATATACGATGCAATATTAAATAGGTTACACCACTAAGGCCCTGCTTGGTATACACCTTTAAGGTCAAGCATGCTTGGCATACTATGAATATTCGCAAATGCAAAAATTTACAGCTCATCATGTGTTTGTAGGAATTTGATAAGGGCATGTAATTGCAAATATTTGATGAGATTTGCAGTGGAACTACAAAATAAATAATCTGAGATTTTGTTTTCTTAATTTACAGATTTTTTAATTAGCACACATAAGAATAGTAAACTTTCACATTTACAAATATTCATAGTTTACCAAGCGAAGTTTAAGTGTTGAACACTCACTTTCTCTAAAAGCTTGAGATGCACTTGTGAGAATTATATTGCAATATTTTCTTTCTAATAACGCTAGGATTTGAACCCATGATCTCTTAGATCTATGGATTTAATACCATGTTAAACAAGAAGGCGTTACTTTATATGTCTTATAAATTATAATGTAAAGGAGGTAGATACCACATTCATCCACTAAGGTGTTTGGCAACCATAAGTCAAAGTACTTCTACTTCTTGTAGAAGCACTTCTATTTTTAAGAAGTTAGAAGTTGGGTGAAGTTTGTTTGATAAAATACTAACTTATTAGTTAATAAGTAAAAAATTTAATATGGCAATGTAACACGATAAGACGTCAAATAAATATCACAATATGGTAATAAAGTTACAATGGTGATGTTGCTAAGGTGCTACTGCCATGGTAGTGAGGTGGCAGTGGTAGTGGTGGTGACAATGTGGCAGAGTGGTGACAAGTCAATGGTGAGGGGGTGGTGGAGATGTGGTGATTGTGGCAAGGTGTTTGTGGTGATGACGTGGCAATGGTGGTAGTGATGATGTGGTAAGGTTTGGTGGTGATATGGCAGGGGGTGATATGGCAATGGTGAGAAAGTGATGATGGCATAGCAATGGTAGTGGTGGGTATTAGGCGATGGTGAGGTGGTGGTGATGACATCGCAGGGCAGCGGTGGTGAGGTGAGGTGGTATTAGGGTGGGAAATGAAGTGAAAAGGTGAAAATGAAATAACAAAAAAAAAATTGAATTAATGCGTAACTCGAGGATTAGTTACATCAACCAAAAATTAAGAGGGTGTTTGGCAACACAATAATAAGCAACTTTTCTACTTATATAAGTCAAAAAGTAGAAAAGCATATATGGAATGCAATAACAAAATGACTTATATAAGTATAAAAGTTTATTTTATCCAAAGTCAAAAATTTTTGCTCGACTTGTGAGAAGTTACTTTATCTCGAGTTGCGCATTAAATTTGTCTTTTTCTCTCTTAAACAATTAATGGTCTCCAACAAACTATTAACTTATTTACTTATAAGTTAGTACTTTGTCATACAAACTTTTTCTAACTTTTGACTTCTCAAAAGTAAAACTGCTTCAATGAGAAGTAAAAACAAAAAAATTTACTTTTGAAATCAAAAATTTTTTCTAACTTATCATAAGTCATTTTCACTTACATTCCGAAATGTTTTTCTACTTTTTGACTTATATAAGTAAAAAAGTTACTTATTATTGTGTTGCCAAACATCTTTAAGTAAAAGTAGCATTAGAGTTTGACTTGGTTCCAATTGCGGTCCAGACATGATCTGGACTCATCATGAGCACGATTGTGAGGCCTAAAAAGTGGACTCATCTCCTGCTTGTCTTGTACTATTAATTTACTAGAGATTTCGAAATAGGTTTGTACTTTGTATCTTGTCCCGTGTGCAGTGGAGCGTGTAGTTGAGCTTTTGCTGCACCTACCGAAAATCCTATCCAAAAGCACAATCTATGGTAGATGCATAATACTTTGGGATGAATACGAATTACAAGAGTATGTAAAATACACACAATCATCCGATAAGTTTTATGTAGGATTTTTTATAGATTTTGCTATAAGTTTAGCATTTCCGATATAATTGTGGTTGGCATTGGCGGTGGCATTGGTACTGGACGTTAGCTAGTGGTTTAGGTCATGTCATTTTATAAGAGCAAGTCTATTGTGTACCTCAGTACTTCGTTTTGCGGAAGAGGCAAGTCTACTGTGTACCCCAGGGTGGTGCGCTGAGTATGTGGCTGTTCAATTGGGCTCATACTTAAAATAGAAAATTAGAGTTTAGACCATTATATAGTAATTAATTAGTGTTTAGTATTTGACAATTTTAAAATATGTGTTTCGTCCTAAATAGTAGTTAGTCAAATGTTTGTATTATAATTGACAATAATACTCTTATTTTTGAAACCAAACCGAACTAAATATCTTCTACTTACTACAATTTCTATTTTTTCTGAATTTGGTAAATGTATATATTAGAACTAGATGGACGGCTCAGATGTCATTGAAATTTGAAAAATATTAAAATTAGGGACTGAGATTCATATCATGTGGGTAATATCCATACACATGTAAATTATTTTAAAAATTTGTAATAATTTCTCTATGATTTTTAAAAAGATACACGAGATCTTTTGTGTATTTTAAAATATTAAATACTGAACACTAATTATTTTTTTTCTCCATTTGGGTTTTAACCAATTTTATGTACTCTTAAAATCTATTTTATGCTTTGTTGTAAACCAAGAAATCCTAAACCTTCCTCCGTCATATTGTAACACCACCATTCCAACGCCGCCATCCTCAACCACCACGTTCTCACCACCATCGTCTTCCTTTGTTTCCTCCCTATCTCTCTTCAGATCTCCTTCCCACTCTAGATCTCCTTCTCCAGATCTCCCTCCCCCTCTCCCTCTCGATTTTTTCTCTCTCTCTAATACTAGAAAAAATGAAGAGGATGATGACAAAGAATATTCGACAGTAAACAGCAGAAAATAAAAAAACACTTTGATATAAATCTGTCTAAATTCTAAAAAACTTTCGACAAGTTCTTGTCAATTTCGATTTCAATAGAAACCTATCAAAAACTTTTTGGAATTTCGACATATTTTTGTCAAAAAAAATTTTAGATTTTGAGTTGTTTATTGTCAAATGTTTTTGTAGATGGTGACAACCTTCGTCTTCCCTTCTCATTTTCGATTCTCTCTCCAGATCTCCCTCTCTCTTCTTTCTCCCTCAAAAAGATCAAAAATCAGATCTGGTTTTGATGGTGATAGTGAGATGATGGAGTCAGTAAGGTGGTGGAGTCGGTGAGGTGGTGGTGATGGTGGTGGACAAAGTGAGGTGGTGGAGATGGTTGTGGTGGTGGTAGCGGTGGTGGTGACAATAGGTATTTAGTTGGGGTGGGGTGTATTTTGTCAGGGGTGGTGGGGTGTATTTTGGCCGCCATCAGGGTGTCTCAATACCAGCTCCTGTACCTAGTACCTAGGGCTGCACATGGTGCAGTTTTAAATCCGGTCCAAACCCGTCCGAACCGAAAAATCGTAAAACAAAAAAACCCAAAACCCGAAAAACCGAAAAACTAATATTTATGGTCTGGTTTTGGTTTCATGTTTTCAAAAAACCAAAAAAAACCGAAACCGTACCAAAAACACCGAACCGAAAGACCAAACTAAAAAAATCAGAAGAAAAAACCCGCACATATACCTATATAGTATGCACATGCATTATTATGTATAAATATACATGCTAACTTTTTTTAAGAGGAAAAGGGCAAAATTATGAAAATATGCATTCTAACTTATGAAAATATGAATTAACAAGCCTGGCTCTTAATATAATCACAATTTCATAAGTCAATGTATCTATGTCAGTTTGTATCCTATATGAGGCAATACATATGTGTGATGTGTGTTCTCAAATTTATACATATTTATTAATTTATTTATAATATATTTATTATTTTGTATAATTATTATTTTTATTGTAAAAAATTCAATTGTGGACATACCATGATTAAAATTGTCACTATGTTGCTATGGAAAATATGTTGGGATCCATATAGAGATATCTAAGATATGAAGATGAACTCTTCACAGACTTCACCTTGTATCTTCATAAAAAAATAAATAAAATCATATTCGGGGACGGGCTATCTTGCACGTTGTTGGGGAGTGTGCCCCACCAAAATCCAACATCTAATACCTATGAGGAAATTGAGTGCCCCACTAATTATTAAGATTTTAGTATATTGTGCCTTAGTTTTTTGTAAAATTAGAATTTGACCAACTCATTTCTTAACACGTACACATAAGCTTTTAGGCACACTAAAGAAATTTGTTGTACTTTGTGGATTTCTCCTTAAAAAAATTTATGACTTCGTCCCTAATTATATCGTACCAAAATTTTTAACCATATCAAAATTTAATTTAAAAGTAATAATTAAAATGGATGGCCTATAAAGTACCTTATAATTATTTTTGATTGATATAATTTTTGGTGAGGATGATCTTCTCATATTAAATTTAATAATTTTCACAAAAAAAAGAAAAAGAATTAATAATTACTTAAGATCGTTGAACACTTGGACATTTTTTTTTTCATGTTTTAAATTTAAATAAATATTTGGTTATTATTAGTTTTTTATTTTTTAAGTTTGAACGAACTTTAATTTTTTATAATGAAAGTGCTCTAATTATGTCATGTTTTAGTTTAAGTTTAAATGATCAATTGATGAGTGTCATATGTCCATGACCAGGATGAAGCTTGGGTGAAAATAAGTAGAGGTCCGAACAGACTGATGCTGAAGAATCAGCGGATGAGTTGTGGTTAGGAGAGAAATGCCACTCGAACCCAGAGCTAGCTGGTTCTCCCCGAAATGCGTTGAGGTGCAGCAGTTCACTGGACATCTAGGGGTAAAGCATTGTTTCGGTGCGGGCCGCGAGAGCGGTACCAAATCGAGGCAAACTCTAAATACTAGATATGACCCCAAAATAATGTTAATTTTTTTTTAATCTAGTTAAACTTTAATTTTGAATGATTTGTCCGTTAAAAAAACCGAAAACCCCTAAAAATCTGAAATGAAAAAAAAACCAAAAAATCCAAAAAATCGATGGTGTGGTTTTGGTTCTCAAAAAAAAAACCATCAAGGTTTGGTATGGTTTTGGTCCTCCTAAATTAATTAGTGGTTTGGCTATGGGTTTGATAAAAACCCCAACCAAACCGAACCGTGTGCAGCCCTGCTAGTACCTCATATATGTCTCCCAGAAATGGACAGTACATCGGAAAATCATTCCAATGGTTTTAGGTAATATCGATGGATTGTCCTTGATTTTGCCTCTTACCAGATATTTTTGTTTGAGAAAACGACCAAATAGTTTTTTTCCCAAGTATTACTATAGTTTGATCTCACCTATTTTTTTTTCTTTTTTTTTTTTGTCTAAAACATCTTTTGGTGACTTCTTTTTTTCACTGTTTAGTCTTTTTTAACAAATAACAATCTTTTAGTCTTTTGCTACAACGTATGTGTATGTTTTACTTGTATGTATTACCAATTTTACTCTTTTTTTTTAATTTTTAAAGGTGGACAGTTGTAGGAAAAGTTTGTTACTTTTTATTTTAAATCTTTAAAATGCTATATCTTCTAAACCATAAATCAAATTTTGATAAAATTTATATTTTTTAAAAGTTCTCGACGAGATCTTTAAAACTAGACTAGACAATAATACTTTTTTTTAATTTTTTTTTGAAATACATGCAAATCTGAATTTGCATACTTTAAAGTGTTTCTAGGGTTATTGCATATATACATGTAATTCTATGCAAATTGTGGTTTGCATACATATAATTTGCATGCATTTATATGTCTTCGTAGTGTGTTTGCAAGTATATAAACGTTTGCAAAAACTATTTTGCATGCATTTTAGTGTATGCAAAATAGGTTTTTCATGCATTTAAATGTCTTCGTAGTCTGTTTGCAAAAACTATTTTGCATGCATTTGAGTGGATACAATTGTGTTTTGCACCCATTTAAATATCTTCATAGTGTGTTTGCAAGTATATAAACGTTTGCAAAAACTATTTTGCATGTATTTTAGTGGATGCAAATTGTGTTTTACATGCAAATAAATGGATGCAAATTGTGTTGCTGTATTTTTTAAGAAAAAATATAGATCAAAAGCTTTAAATGTTGTTTTAAACCTAAACTTGTATAAAAACATTCAAAATTTTCCTATCCTTTTGTTTAAAGTCATGCAAAATATTTTTAACAACATTTTGCATAATTGTTTAGCAGTAATATAATTTTTGTTTTAAGAAAAAAATATTGTTGACTGGTCTCATTTTAAAGATCTCAATGTAAGATTTCCAAAAATATAATTATTATGAAAAATTGATTTGTATTTTAAAAGTTATGTCGTTTTTGTTTTAAAGCTAAAATTAAAAAATTACTTTGTGCTTACTGCTTGTGTATTTATTGTTGGGGTATTTTTGTCCAGCAAAATGCACATGTGTAATTTTTTACATTTTTAGACTAAACTGTCATAATACTTTTAGGTGGGACTGAACCATTATATTACCCCTCAAATAGGACTAAACCGTTGTTCTCCCTTTTTTTGAATTGATGAATTTTCCATCGAGGAAGGGATTTGAGGTATCCCAATAGATTTGGCCTCCCTATTTACTTCCTCATTTTTATGTTTGGGGACGGGATTTGATAAATCCCGGCAGACTTCCTCCGAGGACTTGTTTTCACTATTATCCTTAAGCAGGCATGTCATTTCAAAGTTCAAATCAATCCCACTAACCAAATATGGAATATTATGGACTCCTAAAATTAAATGAGTAAAACTCCTTATATAAGAGAATCTCCAATGTAAATATGCTAAGCCAATTTGAAGCTGATACCACATGTGGATAGGAATACATCTTTTTTTTTTTAGAGGTTCACCATTAAGATATTTTCCCATCCTAGTCAGCAAATCTCATTAAATATATTATTATCTTTCTTTTTTTTTAGCAAAATCTCATTAAAGATCTCATTTTTTATTTTTTATAATTAAAAAAATAGCACATTTAATTAATTAAGTGTCACATAGGCAAAACAAACAAGTTGGCTACATTTGTATTAGAGATGCTTTTTTCTTTTCAATATAAATTATGGAGATTTTTTTCGCCGCGTAGAAAGCTGTCTCAAGAGGATGTCTCTTGAGAACTATTCCACAAAGAAAACTAAGCACATTTGCATTGGAGATACTCTAACAGCAGAAAATTTTGAACCACATTCCTACCTTAGTCAGTATTAAAAGATGGAAAAACCCCTCTAATGATTTCCTTTTTGATACTTGGTGGAGAGAGATAATTCTAACTTTTAAATTAATTTTAACGTTAAAATGGTCATTACTTCCAAAATATAAATCAAATTTAAGCAAAAACTATATATTTGGAAAACATTTTTCAAGATCTTTCAAACGAGCTCAATCATGGATACCAAACTCGAAAAAAAAAAAACATACATTCATGAAGCTAATGCAAACCTAGATCTGCATAAATCATTTGTATGCAAACTGCTAATTTGCATACAATTTTTAGGATGCAAATTCTAATTTGCATACATTAATTAAGTTTACACATATGGGTTCTTAACTTTGAATTTACTTACCATGAACTTCAATACTTTGCTAAACATCAAACATGCAAGTGTAAAATGCATATAGGCTAAAAAAGTGCAAAAACTTAAAATTTTAAAAAATAAACCATGCAAATTACAATATGCATATGCACTAGGTTTCTAATTATGCATTTCGAATTCAACAATACATCACTGAGCATCAAAACAGGCAATTTTGAAATGCATATATGCAAATACAAAAGTGCAAATGCTCAAATTTTAAGAAAATAAACAATTTAAATTACAGCAACTTGCACCTCGCCTTGGCATGCAATTGGGTTTGCATAGTCAAATTACAATATTTTTGTTAATTTAGCATTATTATTTGATCTTTTTTGAACATCTTGAAAAAAACTTTCTAAAAATATAAATTTTGTCAAAATCTAATCTGTAGGTTAAAAGTTATAGCAATCTGAAGTTAAAAGCATTCTTTTTTCTCACTCATCTATGTCATCAGTTCTTTCAAATAAAACAGTTAAGAATGGGCATTTTACTTAGACAGAAGGATAGTTTAGGTATCAAAAGTAAGCATTTTAAATAAGAAAAAACTCTAAGCATCACACATAAACAACCAAAAAATAGGAGGGCTCGTGCGCACAAATCAAATAGTACACGTCCTCTCCTTAAAACCATAAAAACGGGGGGTTTTCCCACTCATTACATGTTTAAATTAATCTACATTTTTT
>MVGT01003168.1:176692-219358 GCA_002174775.1 Macleaya cordata
AGCAAAAACTATATATTTGGAAAACATTTTTCAAGATCTTTCAAACGAGCTCAATCATGGATACCAAACTCGAAAAAAAAAAAACATACATTCATGAAGCTAATGCAAACCTAGATCTGCATAAATCATTTGTATGCAAACTGCTAATTTGCATACAATTTTTAGGATGCAAATTCTAATTTGCATACATTAATTAAGTTTACACATATGGGTTCTTAACTTTGAATTTACTTACCATGAACTTCAATACTTTGCTAAACATCAAACATGCAAGTGTATAATGCATATAGGCTAAAAAAGTGCAAAAACTTAAAATTTTAAAAAATAAACCATGCAAATTACAATATGCATATGCACTAGGTTTCTAATTATGCATTTCGAATTCAACAATACATCACTGAGCATCAAAACAGGCAATTTTGAAATGCATATATGCACATACAAAAGTGCAAATGCTCAAATTTTAAGAAAATAAACAATTTAAATTACAGCAACTTGCACCTCGCCTTGGCATGCAATTGGGTTTGCATAGTCAAATTACAATATTTTTGTTAATTTAGCATTATTATTTGATCTTTTTTGAACATCTTGAAAAAAACTTTCTAAAAATATAAATTTTGTCAAAATCTAATCTGTAGGTTAAAAGTTATAGCAATCTGAAGTTAAAAGCATTCTTTTTTCTCACTCATCTATGTCATCAGTTCTTTCAAATAAAACAGTTAAGAATGGGCATTTTACTTAGACAGAAGGATAGTTTAGGTATCAAAAGTTAGCATTTTAAATAAGAAAAAACTCTAAGCATCACACATAAACAACCAAAAAATAGGAGGGCTCGTGCGCACAAATCAAATAGTACACGTCCTCTCCTTAAAACCATAAAAACGGGGGGTTTTCCCACTCATTACATGTTTAAATTAATCTACATTTTTTTATCGCATCCAGAACTATTTTAGACTTAACTATAAACTCAAATAGGATTTTATAAAATAAAAATAAATGATATATCCAGTATTACAATGAAAACATGATTTTATAGAAAAGTTTAAAATTAGTTTTAGATGTGATAGAAGATGTAGATTAGATAGAGGTAAATGTATATATTTAAAAGATTTCTTTTATTGTGAATGTATATATTTAAAAGAATTTTTAATATGTTTTATTATAATAAGTAAATTGTAGCCTACTGGTAAAATTTTGGGATTTCAAAAAATAAGTTTCTGGGTTCAAACCCAACTAGTGTGGGAAACCCAAAGATTTATTAAAAGTTTCGAAGGTCAAAGATTGGACCTTGAGCTTTGTTTTATTTGCCTAAGTTTTTGGGCACGTTTTTTAACTACTCAACTAGCCGTTATTTAGCCGTTGGAGACTAGCAAATTTGGTTTAGTACTGGTTTAATGAAAAATTTTATTTCTCTAATTCCCTCACCCAAGTGAATGTGTAAAAAAAGACTTCTGATCTGAAAATATTCTCTAGTATTCCAAGCAAGTTTGAGTGTATTAGTTTTTCAATTATATTATGTGCAAATTATAGTCGAGAAGAAAGAAGAATTTTAGGTTGTTTTATTGGAGGGGAGGGGGCGACGCTGCTATTATCTACTCACACAAAAATGGTAAAGTTGCAAATCGTCTTAAAGAGAGCAAGCTAGTCCACAACTCAACCCAATATCTTTAGATTTTATTAATTTCTATTGAATTTGGATTTCGGTTTCAGGTAATTTTATAATATTTTTAGCCATTGTTTCTATTAAGTTTATAGGCATCCAACTCAAAACCAATTAGCAATGAGTGGTGTGACAGGATCGTTATATATTAGGATTGCTAGGCTCTCATATCCCATGTCCCATGTGGGACTATTCTCAACACGCCCCCTCACGTGGGGTTCTTTTGAGCCTAACATGTGGAACTTATTTTGGGTGACATGGAACACGTGCGGCCGTTGGGCCTATCACGTGTGGGCATACGCTTTGATATCATATTAAGTTTGTGGGCATCCAACTCAAAACCAATTGGCAATGAGTGGTGTAATCTAGGATCGTTATATATTAGGATTGCTAGGCTCTCATATCCCATGTGGGACTATTCTCAACAGTTTCAACATCTCCTCACAGCATAGATCACCCACAAAAGAAATCATAGTGTTATGAAACTTTTAACCCCATTTACCTTGACTCGAATTTATAGCTTTGAATTCACAATAACTGTTTGATTGACTATAAACTTGTTGATGCAACATGCATTTTGTTTAAATTTAGGTCTCTATAGTGAACCACATTCTTGCATTTTTCAATAAAACTAATCAGAACTAATTTTTAGAGGGAGTTGAAGTGTGGAACCTTACTTAAAACCTATGTAACAAGAGAGCGGAACGGGAACAAAAGTGGAAAGGGGAGTGTCAGAATGCCCAATTAAAAAATGTTCTAAGATTTGGAGCTTAGTAACCAGAGTCGTGGTATAGGGGTGACGTTCATGCTCAAGAACCTCGTGCTTCAACTTTGAACCACTCTGGCGCTCCCACTCTGGTTGCTTTTTAGAATTAAGACATTTTTTAATTGGCCACTCCGATGGCTCTCTCCAGCTCTCGTTCCCTCTCCCGCTTAACGCTCTAGTTACCAACATTTGGAGTGCCTCCAGAGCACCTGTGTATCTGTGTATATAACGGTCAGGATCTCTCTAAGTCCTAACTTTAGAAAATCAACCTAATACTCAACGTTAGTGTGAAGCCATCGAATTTGTACAAACCGAAGGTAAGATTAGGAGATGTACGCGAGTAGCGAGGTTTGGAGAGACTCGAGAATTTCTATTTCTCGATTTTTTTTCGAGCTTTATGTTAGAGCATCTCCGGTGCAAATGTCTTTTGCTTCCTGTTTGGCATGTTTCACAAGACATCATCTTATACTTGCTTCGTACATGTCAAGAATATTTTCACAATAAACGTTAAAGAAAAAATGNTAAATGGGTCAAATTATTTTGTTTAAAAAATAACTAAAATCTTGGCGGTAAAAAATCCCGGCAAAAGAAAGCACAACTTTTGTTTACAAAAATCACAACTTTTTTTTGTGAAAAGATTTTATTCAAAGCGAAGACATTGTCAAATCTATCGTCTAGAAATAAATGACGGATTGATAACATCTTTTTATTCCACCGCCCTGTCAACTTCCAAGTTTATCATCACACTAACATTAGAAAGTTTTTTAGGTTCAACCGCTGATTTTTTGTGAAGATGCTATACCCATACATATAGATCATCTCTGAAAAATTCAAATTGTTCTAAAACTATTTAAACCTATCAAAATCTGGTTTGAGATAATGATAAAATGGATGGTTGCGAAAGTTTAAAATTTTAAATGCTTTCAAAAAAAAGATAACAATGTAAAGCTATGAGGATGATATAAATGGAAACACGTTTTGTGCACAAATAATGCTAGAATGCCCGCACTTTTGGGGGATTTAAATCCCACCCTACAATCGTAAGACTATTTTCACCTCGTGATTTGAATCACGTCCTCGAATTTCATCTTTCCCAAACTTCAAGGCATGAACCACCAGCTACCTAAAAACGGGATGTAAATCCCTGCGAAAGTGCGGACATTCTAGCATCACTCTTTGTGCACACTAAAGCGTTTTAGGCAAGCTCTAGAGTCCAGATGGTGATTCAATGCTTTGAACTTGAAACTACAATCTCCTGTATATGGTGATTCAATTCTTTGAACTTGAAACTACAATCTCTATGCAACAGTCTTGATTTTGAGTTATAGGTACTCCAACCAAAGTAATAGAGTAGAAGTGGAAGCGGAAATGGGAGCGACTAATTAAAAAATGTCCTAAGGTCAGAACTCCCACAGAGCTTCTATGTGTATATGTTAAAATATACTGTTAAATAATTAAAGTGCATAACAATTTCATCTCCCGAGCAATCATCAAGGGGTTAAAAGATATTGAATCATTAAATTATTTTTTGTTGATAATCTTCATGATAAAAAGGGTAATCTTCACCAAAAAAAAAAACTCTACAAATTTGGTGAAGTTATCTGTTCTATTCACTAATTTACTCAGTTAAACAGCATCCTGAAATTAGTGCAATTTGGAACAGCATGTAGGTATTAATCATTATTTTATTGTAGTTAAAAAAAAATTGTCATCATATCCCCTCAAATCATCTCAGTAAAAAATATGCAAATTTTTTATATCATATCCAAAAACCAACCCATTCTAGGCCTTCTAACCCCCTCAAATCATCTCAGTAAAAAATATGCAAATTTTTTACATCTTTCTTAACCTTCGATTTTTCGATGAACTATTCGTGAGGCTATAATTTCTAGAATGAACTAATTCTTGTATATGATGACCTACATAGTGAATAAAGCATCCTCACAGAAAATTAGCTATTCGATAATCTCCACATGCGCACTATTTTATCCCAAAATAACAAGTGGCCCAATAATCATGGTGTCCCTCTTAATTAATGAGGTAACATCATCTGTTTTGTAACAAAAGTTATTCAAGTTGAGAGTTAAGACTCAATCAAGAGACTACTCAACTTCATACTTTGATTCACAAATTAGGTGCTTTTAACTTCTAGTCTACATTTTGTTTATTGTACTGAAGGATCAGCTTGCTTCAATTCAAGCTCAAATTCAAACCCATCAATGAGTCTACTAGCAATGAACTAAGCTTTTGAAAAAGAATTTTGCCATTCCAATAAAGCAGCATTCGTGTAATGTCCTTTTGCTACAAGACAATAATACAAATTTTTTACAGTAATGAAAAATCAACAATCCGAAAAACTGGATTTTTCTTTCTTTGATCAATGCGTTCACATGAAACAAGATTCATTCTTAAATTTACAGAGAAGAGAAACCCCTTCTGACTGAATTAACAAGATTAAAAACCAGACTGTGAACCCAAACTATAAAGATTGTACAAAGATATACTATTTTGCATGATCAATACTCATAAAAGCTACTGTGTAACTTACTGAGAACTGCTGGGCCCTCATCTTCATCAAGGAAGCACGAACTCACGACAAAACTGAGTAGATGAAGGGGACGAGGGAGGCCACAAATAAATCCTCCTTTCATTAGCTTTCGGCATATTAGCGTTTGATGGTCGATACAGTTGAAAAACCAACAGATTATGGTGTATTATCTCCTTTTACTATTAGTAGTAGTAGTAGTAGTAGTAGTAGTAGAAGTAGGTTCATCAACATCATGAAATAAACCTGTGACCCTGCCCATACATACAAAGCACGATTACAGTTAGTTTTGTTTTCTATCGAATGGGAAAGAACAATAAAGGGGATCTGAACACTCGACCAAAAGTGTTGGAGAGCAAGAGCCATACACTACGATTAAATGACATACATTATCCCAATCAACTGTCTCAGGAGCCCTTGTTAGCAATTTCGCATAAATTTGGGTGAAAAATTCAGTGATGATTAAAATATTAATATAATAAACACAACTACTAAAATAAAAAATTAGCATTTCAAATATTTTAGATAATTCAGAAAGAATATGGAAATAATTCGTACGTGTATGATACGCAAAAGCACAAATATCCATATAATTCGAGAATTTATTACAGCATGAGAAATATGGCATTTAATACAAATTTGTTCAAAAAAAAAAGCATAAATTGTGTATTGAACGCGAATTAAATGAGTGATTGCTAGCAAGGCTCAGGAGAGTTTGTAAGACCTACATATGCATTGAATTGTAAAGATCGAACCAAACATAAAATGATACAAATGTTAGGCAAGTGAGAAGATGTCTATACTATTATATAATGCAAATACTTAAGTGAGCCTTTTTTTGCCGAAACTCCCTAAAATACCCTTTTGTGTGTTCTCCTATTAGCAAAATGTATATATAAAAGTAGTAAATTATTTATAAAATGAAGGGCATAATTGGTACTAAATAAAACTATGGCATTAAATAATTCAACTATAACATTAAATAAGCAACATGACACACTAATAAACAACAATTATAATTAATTAACTACTCTCTCTACACATTAACTAATTAATAACATGCACAATATAACAATTATTATTATTATTAACTAAAAAAAAGGAAAAAAATGAAGTAAAAAATAATTCAATGAAAACATATGAATTCTCAAGCACGTGCAACACATGTGCCCTGTGGCTAATTGCCTATGGCTATAACTAAGGAAACTCTGTCGGAATTTTAGCAACGTAAAGAACAAGCCCAACGAAAAAAAACACGTGCACAAAGCTTGTATATTATAAATTAAGATTTACAAGAAAAACTTAAAAGCCTATAAAGTGATATATTCCCCGCACAGGGACAACTCAATCTCTTTTTTTTCCTGAACATCCTCAGTGAGTTTTATTCATTTTATTTATTTTTGATTGGTAAACCTCAGTGAACTTTTTAATGGTTGTGCTTGGTATCACTACACTAAATTGTAAGGGCTGAACTTTTTAAGGGCTATTGCATATGCTTTTGGTTGTGGTTGTATAAGTGCAAATCATTACACTAAATGTAGTGGTCCTCCACATTAATTTGGTGAAATAGGGCGTGAATATTTGTAGTCATAAAAATGACTGCACTTATTCACACCCTATTTCACCAAATTCACATGGGGAATTCACGTGGTGAACCACTACAATTTAGTGTAATGATTGCACTTGTACAACCAAAACTAAATCACTTTCAATAGAATTTTGGACTCTGAATTTTTGCAAAAATTCAGCCAAGGTTACAAATTGTTCAGTGATGACAATTTTTTACCAATGAAATCTCCTGGACGAAAACATGTTTGCCCTATGCCGTAGTATGCTCTTTATAGACAATTGCAGTCTGTAATACTTTGATTATATATTTATAGATATCAAAAAGCAGGAATAAAAGAAACTCCTACACTTCAGAGGACCATAAGAACGAGTAACGCTGAAAGATGAGATGACATACCTGCTATACGACAATTTGGCATCCCCAATCTGCCCAACAACTTTATTCCGTACTTTACGAACACAAATCTGCAAACAAACAGTTAATTTACAATACAAAAAGAGAAGAAATAACAAAAAAAAAAAAATTGTTTGTTCACAAGTAAATGGTTCAACTGGAAGTTTCAAAAAACAAAACTCACCTCTACTTGGTCAATAGGTCCTTTCTCAGGATCTCGGTTACGGTGAACAACAATTCCATTATCACATTTGTTTATGAAGTGTGCACTTCCACTAATATCGTAAAGATTAGGAGGACCACCAACCCAATGATGCAACTGACAGAATTTAAGGTAAGGAAAAATCAAGAAAAATAAACAGAGGAAAGTAGAACAAGAATGATTTACAGTAGGAAAAATACCTGTCTCGGATGTGCTACAAACCAGACATGACATGAGTGATGTTGAGCAAAACGTTTGATCTTCGTAAGCATCTGACTCACATATTCTGTCTCAGTCCTAAAACAGATGAAATGATAATTAGAATGTTATATTGATAGGAACACTAAACTCGGGGCAGAAGAATGATTCAAAACCCACCGTTTGATGGGTTTGTCGCAGGAGAAATCTAGGTCAAAAATAGGTCCTTTGTGATGATCATGACAGTAAATATATAGACAGTTTATGCATCCCTGCCATTTCCATTATGAATTTCTAGAAAAATTGAGAGATCAAATTTTCAACAGCTTCAATTTAAATTGTAGATCTCCTTTTGGGAACGAATAAAGTGGTTCCATGTTAATCCTGTTCACTGCAGGTGGGCAATCTGACTTTTTTCTACCTTCTGCCCTAACAAGAATATTCCTTGTACCGTAGGCTATGAAGCACCGATTCTTCAAAATAGGTGCCGAATCCAAATCGAGTGCGGGTGCGGCGGGACTCGCACCTGATTCAACAAAATAAGAATCCCCTATTTTTAATTACAAAGAACTTTGGGTAAGGTGTCTATTCAGGTGCATGGTATACCATCCATCTTTCTTTTCGGAGTTGAATGTCTGGGTGCGGCGAGGGTGCGGCGGGACTCGTACGGGATACGTTCTTCGGGACAAATTTGTCATTTTTTATGAAACTCTTTTAAGAAAAAAATTCTGGTTTCTTTTTTGGAAATTGGAAGTTTTGAAAATTTAAAGGTCACTTTTAGGAACAAGAAAAAAATAAAGCTCTCTATATATAAAACTGAAACGTCACCCTCCCTCATCTTCTCCATTTGAAAGAAGAAGAAAAAAAAGGAAAAGAAAAGTGAACAGAGTTCACTCTCTCTCTTGGTTGAAAAAAATAAAGTTCTATATTTATATATATATATATATATAATATTGAAACATAATTATATAATTTCTTTTTATACATGTATCATGCCGCACCCATATCCTAAAATTTTGAAAATTGACAAATCCTCCACACCCGTATCGCTATCTTAATGAACAACACATTAAGATCATAAAAGTGTCCAATACCTATCAATCTGCGAACACAGGTCAAACCAGCGTCTAGTGATGTGATTGGTACCCAGTTACAAAGTACTAGACTGGAAATGGAACCAACAATCTAAATTCATGGTTTCTAGAGAAAAAGAAGCTGGGAACCAGAACCATTTTATATAATGGGTTATAAATCAACATATATTGGTATCCGAGTCAAACCAGTTCCAAACCTAGATGCAACCCATTTAATATTATTTTTTTTATTTATTTATTCTTATTTTTTTAAGAGGAAAAGAATACGGAACCCGTTTAATAGATACTTTTCCTACAACTATCTGAAAGTACCAGATACTGAAATGAAAAGGGAACCAATTGAGTTCACCAGAACCAATCATATAAGCTCTAGTATTGTGTGCATTGCTGCCAAACAACTAGGATTCTCACGATTCTGTTGCTTCGAAGGCATCGGACCTAACGAGCACAACCAGAACTGATAATTATGTTTCCTACAACTTTTTGATACAAGACATGGACCAGTAACTCGACTGGGGTTTTATGTATAGCTATATCAGCACCAACACGGAGTACCTTATAACCCAAACCAGAACTTGGAGCAACTTAGAAGGGCTCAAACACACCAAGCTACCAATTATTATACCTAGGATAGGCTCAGGAATACAATGAGTTACTAGAACTGGGTAGAGGCCTATGGGGAACCTGATCTTATGTATAATGTGATGAATTGACACGACACACGTTTCAGACATAGGAAAAGAGAGTAAGAGACATACTTGCAAGCCTACATGAGTATGGTTCAAGAGCAATTTTTTCTTTCTTTTTTTCCTCTTTTTTTTGAGTTTTTTTTTTTTTTTTTTTGTTAGGGTGATTTCCCAATGCAGAATGTTCACAAATTATCAGCTCACTCTGAAACATCTAACGAATCAACAGTGGAAGAATCCATTCATTTCCCCCATTAACTTAGAGAAATTTTTTTAAGGATATAAGACTTAAAAAGGGATGAATTTTTGTAATGATAACCTCTATAATAAAGAGATTACCCTCACCAGAAATATTTATGTGGGCTATAAGGCCAATTGTTCCCACCCTATCTATAGATATATATATATATATGTATACATATTCGGGGGTTGACTTTTTTGCAAAGATGTTCACCTAATCATGAAGATCATCCTCAAAATATAAGCCCATTCTTAGGCTTCTAACCTAATATAAGTGGACTAGAACTCCGAGCATCTTACCCATCCACCTCACTATTAACATCAAATCCATTTTTCATAGGGTTTGAAGCTGATCTGGAGATGAACTCTGCTATTAAAGAAGTGATCATCTTTAACAATAGCATCCCTTAACTCACCCCAATGTGGGCCTACAAGCATGTCAATTAATGTGCCAAATAAGCGCATCATCAAATCCCAACCCTGCATATAACATCAAATTTAGAGTAATTCTATTTGAATAAATTTTGTAGACAAAGCAAGGATTGACAAATCTAGGTGGCACCTCCTTTTTTTTGTCACCTTGCCTGACAAGCAACATCTTGTCCTGCATGTCAAGTGAGGTAACAAATCAGGGGTAACACGTGGCTTTGTCAACCCCTGATTTGTCTACAAAAGTTGTCACTGTAGTATTACTCTCAAATATATAATCTTCTTGCCCTATCTGTTGCAATCCACTCATCAACTGCTCCAAAATGCTTTAGTTGCTATTGCAGTAAACTCCTATCTTTCTCTTCCCCTCAAACCTTCTTCAAGTACACTGAACTAATCAACTCGAGATTGAGCTTGCAAATGTATTCAAGTTAGGATTGGGATGAGGATATCAAGACAGAGGTCAGGTTAGTCATAACCATGGGTTGGAATTCCAACAATCTTGTTTGCGCTGAAATGCCTCTAACCCTCTAGCTCAAACCAAACAACCTGTTAACACCTCTAAATATAGTACCCATTCAAGAAGAAATCAAATAGTTTGGGGAAGAACAATGCAATTGCTAGGTATGGTCAATCACCAAACCATTCCTCAAGCACACTAATTCGAACCTTCAATATATGGGGTTACTCTTCTATCTTACAATCGCATGAACCATGCTGATTGGATAAACTTAAGGTTTAAAATTTCGTTTCGACTAAATGCCTCTATCATTTGAGAAATCAATACATTTCGAAACAATGCATGGACAGTACCAATACAAACTGAAACTGTTTCATTCTAGTAACTACCGACACCAAAACGAAACTTTCAAAATTTTGAACCATGGATAAACCCAATAATCCAATCATTAAGCACTTTGTGGACCATTTTCTATGATAATAATGAACATCTACATAAATCAATTGTTTGGAGATTAGGGCATCAAATTAGATTCATTTTTGGACATTATCCAATTCAAAAGGTGGATCAATGTTCACAGGGCAAGACAATATTAAGCTATCTATACCTGTTCCACTGAGATCCCAAAGTATCTTAAGATGATAGGCCAAGAATACCTTGAAAGGGTATCCCATAAACAATCAAGTCGCTTTCAAGAAAGCTATAGTTGGGGCATACATGTTCAGATGTTCTAGCTTCCAATGTGGAAAAAAGCTACAAATGGTTTGGATATTCTAGATTGTTTAATCAGTTCAAAAATGCTTGAAGGTTAGTTTTGTCATCTATAAATCTTATAATAAGTTTGTTCATCATTTAAAAAGTTTCAAAACTAAAGGATAAAATTGCCACTTCAAAATATTAACTTAAATGAGAAACTACTTCTTGCATAAGCTACAAGCTAAAGCAGTTCTTCAACTTCCTTGGCTTAATAAGCAAAGTAAGTCGCAGTCCCGCTTAAAGTACTATGTTTAAGCTTTATATAAGTGGTTTTAGCTTAAATGCGGTTATTACCTGTTCTTTCAAAATTTGTTTTAGTACATTATGTGGGTACTGAAGACTTAACTTGCTTATTAAGCCAAAGCAGTTGATGAGATGCTTTAGCTTATAGATTATACAGTAAGCAATTTCTGACAAGTAAATGTTTAGAAATGTTCTTTTTACCTTTAATTCGTCAAAATGTTAAATAACTTTTGTAAGTGACAAAAGAAACTTTTGTATGTGGGTACTGAAGACTTAACTGCTTATTAAGCCAAAGCATTTGATGAGCTACTTTAGCTTATAGCTTATACAGTAAGCAATTTCTGACAAGTAAATATTTAGCAATCTGGGACATTCTCCCAATGGCCAAACTAGCATGGAAGCCTTTATCTAACTTCTCTAAATGACAAAATCATCCCAAGTACCGAGGCCATAAACTTTTAGGCCCTGTTTTGTAACCTTTAAATTAATTGATTATGAGCCTAAAATTGGTCATGGGTCTTCTTTTGTCTCATAAAAAAGGGATTATAATCAATTTTAGTCCCATAATTAATTATTATATAGGCTCCCAAACGGGAGGGGGTGGGGGTTAACAATGCTAGACACACCCGGTTAAGCTTACCTAACACCGGCTAGAAACTCATTAGAAAATCCAGAAGCTGTTTCTGGGCTAAAATCCATTATACGGAACCTAACCCATGTGCAACCTCAAGATGCTTGTTTTCTGTTTACAAAATACTAGGTCGTAAATACAAATCGCAGACTTTCTAGTTTGCATGATATGAAATCGCCAGACCAGTAACCACTAAGTTGCATAGCCAAAAGAGGAAGAAGAAGATGGGGGCCACCACACGAAATGCAAGATAAAGAAGACTCACTGGTTTGGAGGGCGTTGATGATCTAACTCATTGTACGGATCAATCACAAGTCCACGCACTCCATGCCTTAGAACAGCTGCTTTGGCTAGCTCAAGAACCCATTTGATGGATGGAAGACAATCATCCTCGCATCTGTTCAGAAATAAAAAGATAATCCACCAAAGAAAAATACCAAAGGTACATTACATGAGTGAAAGGCCCAAATAAACTAACCAGATGCAACCTGACGTTCAAAATTTAAATCTCATCACTCACCATTAAAAAGAACCCACAGGTTTAATGGGGAGGGAAAAAGCCTAGCTCCCTTTTTCTCAGGAAAGAAAAAGGCTTTTTTTTTTTTAATTTGGAAGGCAGAAATAACTCTCGGAACATTTGCAGCGATGATCAACTTGAAAACCTTCTATAAAACCAAACTTAGTCCAAAAGCTATTACCAGTCATGATTTTCTATCAATGGGCTTGCCCTATCAGGTTACACTCAACCTATGGGTATATTGGTGTGAAACAAATTTTAAACTAACCTTATGAGATAAAATGTATCATTCAGCCATTCCTTCCCTTGCTCAAACTCATCAACACTCATCCGTTCAACAGAATCAGCATATCTATCGGTTCCAAGAAAAAAAATAGCAAGTTAAAGAATTTTCGTGCTTTATTGCAAAAGTCAATATCAAAATAATACGATAATAATTGAAATTCTTTGATATACAGGGAGCCAACTCTTCATGTATTTATTTCCAAATGTTAAAAGGATTACATATATATAGGTTATTCTTTCACCATATTTAGTACATGATTTTGTACATAAGCCTGTAGGACACTCATTGAGACAAATCTAAAGCTGACTTTCTATGAGATTGTATATTATGATTCTTAATTTTACCTAGCACCAAAGAATGGCCTTTTTATGTATTTCTCCAAAAGTTTCCTTGCATGCTCCCGAACCTAGAACATGAGTAAAGTGATCATGGGTAAGATAAAAGAGAAAAAAGCAAATAACAGATTCAGTATATGCAGGGAAGCAAATAATTGGTGAGAAAATACTAAAAATGGTGATGATGATGATGATGATGATAATAATAATAATAATAATAATAATAATAATAGTATTATTAAAACAATTGTAATAATATTATAAGAGAGGTTTATAGGTCCCTCCTTATTGCACCCCATCGAAGGCCCACATGGAGATGATTAAGGAGCTGATTTTCGGAGAGAATGTTCTTTACTCCTCACTGTATATCATCATATCTGAAAATCAGTCCATTCCAAGACTTCTACCACCTCAAATCAGCTCTTAGAAATTTGGCATATTTTAAACCTTTTTTTACCATTATTATTCGATAGACTTTTAATGGGGTTAGAAGTTTTAGAAACAGCTGATTTTCGGATATCACAATATACATAGTGAGGAGAACATCCTCTCCAAAAGTTAGTCCCTCGATCATCTCCATGTTGGCCACACAAAATGTGGGGATCCGATGGGGTGCAATAAGGAGGGGCATAATAACCTTTCTCCTATATAGAATATAATAATATGATTAACTAAAGCAAAAGAATGGCTCATAAAAGGAGGATGTTATCATGAGAAAACCATTCCATGAGATTAGGGGTGGGACTCGGGCGGGTTAGGCGGGTCAGAAGCTTTGGACATGCCATGCCCACACTATATCTCCTTATGTCCAGAATACCCATAGAACCTACAAAACCCATAAGGGGTCTACCCACGCATGACCCGCATGAGTTTCTCGGGTTCCTTGGGTTTCTCGGGTTCTTCGGGTTGCCCAAGTTTCAATAAATTTAGGTGATTAGATGAGCTTATTAATACAAAATAATAATAATAACTAATAAATTAAAAATTTAATTAAGCAAAATATCATTCATGGTTTCAAAAGATAAACTAGCCAATAATCGATCTGCTCACGTGATAAATAAATTAAGATGATTTTTAATCTTTCGAGTTTTATTTATTAAGTAATAAAAATATTTTTAACTTTACACAAAATGAAAAACATGGAAAGTTTTCTTTTTGGGTCTTAATACCTCCACCCCTAATTAGTAATTTACTATACTTATCTATTTCTATTTTTCAAAATATTTTCAGGCCCCATATTATTTCCATGTTAGAAATTAATTACAATCTTTATATATTTATCTATATATATATAAGTTTTTCAGGTTGGGCAGGTTGTCCGGATTGACAATTATTTTTACCCATGTTTGCCCAAATTTAACTTCGGGTTTGCAAAATAATGCACATAGTTGCCCAAATACCCAACAACATTTGCCCATACTTGCCCAAATACCGGTTCGGGTTGACCCAACCCAAGTCCCACCCCGACTTGAGATATCATGTGATGTTAATTCTCTACTAATTATTCAGTTATTACTCTTTGCTTCTCCTATTGATATTGATTGTGGTATATGAATACCGCCTAAGAACATCAATCATTGATTCATTCCTAAAGAGATTAAAAATACTGCAAAGTAAAAGAAAAATAAAAGAGAAGCTAGCCTGCTCAAGACTCTTATGCATGCATAACCTGATGATAGTTAACAAACTAATTGGGGGTGGGGGTGGGTGGGAAGGGGAATGATGTTAGTTAAACACTTTATTGCACATGTAAGCTTACTGGTCGGGCATGAAAAACTGCTATTGACTAATTGTGCAAACTGCCTGTCTATGACACAGACTGTTCAATACCAACACTTACAGTGCATGATGTTGATTGGAAATAAGTTCAACAAAATTTTGTCCTTATGTGTCCTTTAGAGAGCTATGGCATATATGTCTTCTGTCTACGAAGGAAAACTAGAAGAGCAGATCTGTCCAATGAACAAAAGAGATGAACAAATTTGAAATATCTTACCTTGTTCTCCATTGAGCAAAGTGCAAACTTCCAGCCTTCTTTTTCATTAATATTGCATAAAAGAGCATCAATCCACTCACTCTTTCCTGAATTTGGGACACCAGTCACTATCGTCAACTCTCCTGGAACAACCTGCTCAACAAATAGCAAGCAACAAGTTATATCTCCTGAACTATGTATTTATGAATATCTCTTGAGATCCATTGATACAATTTTTTTACACATTTAATGAAATGCGCTCATAACAACACCCTGGTTATAATTATTCAAAACAACTCATTTTCAAACTTGTAAGTTGTAACTAATAGAATTAAAAGTTCCAGAATGGGCTAATATTTTGTCCTCACCAGAAGATGATCCCCATGGTGAGGAGATTGTCCTCACCAAAAATCAGAGAATATTCCTTTATGACTATGAGTGATTGTCATTATTTTGGAACAAGAAAGTCTTGACAGATATACCCACCCGATTTCCAAATCTATTTTAAGGAGCACAACCTTGAGCAATCAAGAAATAACAAGTTCATCAAACAAAAGATGTTAAGATGGACCAGTGGAAAAATCAATATACAATCAAAGAAAAAAACAACAGTCGTAAAATTCTAGACTTGAGGACCAATAACTAATTAATTGGTAGAATTAGATGGTCTGGTCATGTTCAACAAAAATTGAATCACCAAACATTACTGGTGGAAAGCAAAGTGGAGTTGGAAGTTCTGGAAGGGCAATAGGAAAGCCCAAAAAGAGCTAGCTGAGGTACATCGAGCACATCTGAAGACATTTTCCTTGACGATAGTCATGGCTGTGATATGTTGCCTGAAAGTTTAAAAGTGAACCAACCGTCAAATCACCAGCATGTAAGCCCCATAAACTAGCGCCATTTAGTGTATTACAAAACGTGCCAACCTATACTGATCTTATTGGCCCACGTGGATTGTCAAGGGTGATTTGTAGTAAAGATGATCCCTTCACCACAAAGATCATCATAATGAAGAAATCAACCCACGAAACTTCTAGCCCGGGAAAAAATGGACTCAATGATAGTAGTAAAATGGACAATTCAAATTACAATCACCTTTCTGATAGTGCTAGAAGTTCTGCAAGTTGATCTTTTGTGAAGATGATGTCCATAAAGTGAAAGTCATCCCACCAAAAATCAGCACTTTCATTTTCATTCAGGCCCTATGAGCATTTCATATGGCCTGCCAAAAAGATGAATCAACCTACACGAGTTGGACATTTAGTCTTACTCCTACTTGAGGTGCCCAAATGGAGATCGTATTGGACGATCAAACCACACCAGAAGATGAAGACCGTCTTCAAAAAATGATGGTTCAAACTAAACTACTAACCTCATGACCAAAAAAAAAACTGCCTAATGTTTAAAAGGTTAAGGTATTCAAATAAAAGCCTCACGTCATCTTACCTTTTCATATGGTTAGTAATGTTATAATCCATCCAATTGTCCATTGCCACCAAGAAATTGTACTTGGGAGTTATTGCTTATATATATACATACGTATATATATAGTTAATTAATGGAATGGTCAAGTCTAAAGTAAAACATGCTCATTGGGACCAAATGAAAACAACTCAGAAGGCTGATTATCTCCTTTCATAGAGATAATCTACACTAGAAATCATGCAGGTCATAGAATTTGGGTCTTTTATTTAACTTTGCGTAAACAGTTGTATGATTAGAAGTTTCAATACAGTCTGAATTTTAAGAGGATGATATCCATGTCGCAGTGTAGAGTCATTCTCAGAAAACACCAGCCTATAAGAAATCTCAAAGTAGGACCAATGACCGTATGATCTTAACCATCATGTACCTACAAAGAGATGGGTGTACGACTGATTATTGGTAAGAATTGATCTCATCAATGTAATCATCCTACAAAAAGTGAAGCATTCGATGTCTGACATCGACAGCTGATACGGGAGTATCTTATGAATATTAGTAAGTGGGACCACATTGGGTTGCTAAGGGCAAGTTTAGTGGAGTCCACACTAAACTTGCCCTTTTGAATCTTTGGATCCATAGATTTTTGAATTGGAGTTAGAAGTAATATTTAATTTAAAACCATTAAGTAATATTTAATCCATAGATCGTTTGGGTAGAGAAGTGGAGTTAGAAGTAATATTTGTTTATTATTTAATTCAAAATCTTTTGAATTGTTTAATATTTAATTTAAAACCTTTTGAATTGTTTAATATTTAATTCAAAACTTTTTTGTCTTATTCATTGGAATTTAAATTTCATAGTCTACCTGGCACCCACACTCAAAACTCCCACTATTCTCCCTCCATCCAAGAATCCATGGATCCATAGGTTTTTAGATTGGAGTTTTGGATTCCCACTACCCTTGCCCTAATTAATTAGAAGGGACCACATGTTTCTATGTGGGTTGCTAGTTGATTAGAGTGTGAGTTTACACAAGTAATAAAGACTGGCCATTAAAGCTATTCAGTTTTTCGGAAGGTTTAGGTATCTTGATTAATTTATGTCTATAAAGCCTATACGGCTTGGAGCTTTTGGAAGGGGGATTTTCAGCAGATCGGATTTCTGCTTCTTCTTCTCCTTCGGGGTGTTTTGTGGTGCATGGTCTCGACACGCAACCAATATAAACAACCAGGAGAACCTTTTGTCTCATTGCAAGACACATGGAAAACAAGAATAAAGAATAAACCAATGATGGCAGAAGAAGATGATAGTCTAACAAAGTTGGAGGAACAAGTCAAGCCTTAGCAGACTCTTTTAAAAAGTTTTAAGGAGGGTTCCTCTAAAAGGACCCGAAAGACTCCTCATACGAAACCTTCATAGGAGTCTAGGGAAACCAAGACTTCTTGTAAGAAGGAAGGAGAGGAGAAAAATAAGTGAACTCGTGATTCTAGCGGCAAGGAGGAAAGAGATGATAGCGATGCGGATTCCAATGGTGAAGAAGGTAATGTTCCTATCGAAAACCCTACTGACAGCATCAAGATCAATTTCAAGAGTGACATTCCAACGTACGACGGCAGTCACAGCACCACTGACTCCAAGAAATTGGACGATTAGATCAATAGACTTGAAACAAATTTCACTGTCTACAGATACAATCATGCTTAGAAAATTTGCTTTACAAGTGTGAAGCTGTAGAATCATGCCTTGACATGGTATAAATAAGATTACTTGGAAACGATTTAAGGAGCTATTGCAGAAACAATTCTGTCCGGTTGGGTATAAAGATGAGAGATGGTACAAGTGGCAACACCTACGCCAAACGTACCCACAAATCGTGCAAGAGTACACCACGGAGTTCCATAACCAACCCCTAGTTTAGGACTTGGATACAGATGGTGAACAAGTGTTTCAAAAATATATCAACGGTCTTTCGGATTATATCCAGAAAGAACTTAAGCTATATAAGGTTAATAATGTATGTTAGACGATTAGAGTATGTGAGCAGTGACATGTGGACAACCTGTGAACAGTGGTTATGTTTTACTTTTGTAATCGGTTTTCTTTATTAATAGATAAATGGGGGAGAGAGGCTACGCAATTGTGTAGGCTAATTCTCTCTCTTCCCTAACATCTGATCTAGTTATTTTAACTATGTCGAAGAAGCTACGGTGAAGGCTATTGTCATTAAAGCAAAGAACAAGAAGAGTGATGAAAAAACGACAAGAATCTAGTGCTAAAGTTAGTGGGGAGCAAGGTAAGAACAATAAAGCAAAAAGGTAAATTGGTATTATTGAAAAGAACAAGGTCATCTGAAGGAATCATGTTGGATGTTTCCTCCTCATCTCAAACCTAAAAAGCTGAGAGAACAAGAGAATCAAAGAGTAACAGAAAATCCATCCTAACTACATAGGGCGAAGTTGAGTGAGAGAAAAGGAGAATAAAAGAGTAACAAAAAATCCACCCTAACTACACAGGGTAAAGTCGAGGTTATACTGAAGTTGGATGAAGCTAACCCCAAACTTACACTAATGGCGGGATGTACAAACAAGGAGGATGAGGGTAAACGTGATGAGTTATTTCATGTTAAGAGCCAAGTAAAACAAAGCCTCGTCGAAGCTATCATTGATTCGAGAAGTCAGAAAATCTAATCCCAAAAAAGCTGGTGCAACAAATGGGACTAGAAACTACCCCATAACCTAAGCCGTACCCATTGAGTTGGACTCAAAAGTATACAGAATTGAATGTGACCAAGCAGTGTAAACTTAAGTTCGCTATTAGCGGACGATATATTGATGAGATAGTTTGCGAGGTAGTAACGTTGGATGTGGCCCAAGTAATTTTTTGGGAACCTGTATCTTTGGGATAAAGATGCCAAACACTACCATCGAGACAGAACCTACTTTTGTATTAAAAAAAAAGGGAAGGAGTTCCACAAAACGCTTGTGCAAGTTTGCGACAAAGGCGAAACCAAGGCAGTTACTCTTGTCCTCGGCTACACACAACAAACTAGACTTGGTAAAACAAAAGGTAGAGTTGAAGAATGGTTGCAGAAGTCACCAACAGCAAAGTACAAAGCTAACCGTGGCAAGCATCGACATGACAATTTTTAGATCGAGAGCACTTATCAAGTTCCAAGCAACGCTAAGTGGTTCAGTAAAGAGAAGGGAACTCTCGCACTTCCTCACCTTCATCAATTCCAACATGAATAGGAGTTTAAGTTCCTAAAAAGGGGGCCCACATCTTATTATGTGGGATGCTCTAATTAATTAGATAGGGACCACATGTTCTATGTGGGTTGCTATTTAATTAGAAAGCGGGCCCACATGTTATCAGTGTGTGAGTTACAAAACTAATAAAGACTTGCTATTAAAGCCAGTATAGAATTTGGATTCTTAATTAGATTAGAATTCAGTTTTTTAGAAGGTTTAGGTCTCTTGCATGAGATCTGATTAATTTATGTCTACAAAGTCTATATGGCTTGGAGCTTTTCAGAGGGGGGTTTTCAGCAGATCAGATTTCTGATCAGAACATTAATAAAGAATTAGAGTTTTCTAGTGAAGTCTTATTGTCTATTCTTCTTTTCTTCTACTTCTTCTACTTTATCTTTACTGGTTTTTTTTTTCCTCTTGATCACCTACGTATTAACAACAATTATAATGAACATTGAACCCCACAAATCCAACATATCCATACCCTGTTTTTTATATATTGAGACATATATAATTAAAACTCTTTAGTTCATGTATAGCGTACAACAAAGAAAGCATACTAAGATAAGATGATAATTATTAAAACGAAATAGATAACATACTAATAATTTTCAATAAATCTGGATTTGTTTGAAATGTCTACTGGCATAAAATCAGTTTGACATGACAAATTATCAAGGTGCCTTTTACATAGTTTAGTATGCATTTGACTTAAAAATCCAAATTAATTTTGAAAAAAAACTATAATTTTTGGTCAAAACTCTAGAAACCATTAACGAAGTTATCATTCATCTCTTCAATCAAGGCAACAAACAGAACACACGCAAATGTAATGCTTACTTTGTATAAATCGTTCAGATCCCTCCATCCAGTTGAGACTCCAAGTTCATACCCCCTACTACAGTGATAATATGCATCAATCTCATCAAAGAAATCTCTAAAGCTGAACAAACCACGTATCGGATATAATTCAGCCCGGTCAATCACTTCCCTCAATGCATGCGGTCCAAAATGCATGAGGACCTGCGAGCATAGGTTGAGTCAAAAATTATCAATGCATTAGTCAAACAATTAACATTAAAAATGGTAATACATGAAGAATTGCGTTTTTTACCAAAAAAAATTGGTTTTGGTGTACACTAATGCTTCGGAGTTTGATCAAATATATAACTAACATTATTTAATTAATTTTCTTGACATGTATAGGCAGCATCTGATTATATCATTAGAAATTAATTCAATTTGGTGTATAAATATATTTAAATATAACCCGTGTCACAAAACTAATTTTTTGAAAATTGCGAGTCTGACACACCTTACCTGTGTCAGAATCCGACACGCGTACCCAAATTTATGCAACCCAGCTGGCTACAATGGTTGAAAGTATGGTAGATTGTCAGGGGTTCCAAACCCACAAAGGGACTCTTTCTCAATAATATTGAGTTGAAGGCCCTCCTACCCTGTGAGAGTTATATAGCTTCGTTTAAGGTTATGGTGAATGGTTCGCCGGAGGGTACTTTCCTAAGTTCGCGAGGTCTTAGGCAAGGTGATCCTTTGTCTCCCTTACTTTTCATCCTTGTGACGGAGGTCTTTAGTAGAGTTATGCAAAGGGTTGTTGAGTTCGGTGATATTGGTGGTTTCTCGGTGAAGGAGGGAGGCACTTGTATCTCACATTTGCAATTTGCTGATGACACGTTGGTGTTTTTGGATGAGTCGCTGGAACAGGTGCGGGCTCTTAAGATGATTTTAGTGTGGTTTGAGGCAGCGTCGGAACTTAAAATCAACTTCGCTAAGACCTCGATGTTTGGGGTGGGAGACTGTCACCTTGACCCACTTGCGGCTACACTAGGTTGCAAGGTGGATCGTCTTCCATCCACGTATCTAGGCCTGCCGCTTGGGGCTAGCTATAGATCGAAATCCATTTGGGACCCGGTTATTGAGAGAATCGATCGAAAATTAGCTCGATGGAAGAGTGGGTTGCTGTCTCGAGGGGGGAAGATTGTACTTATCAAAACAGTACTAGCAGGCCTTGTGGTGTACTTTCTCTCTCTCTTTTCCATGCCTATGTCGGTGGTGAAGATGTTGGAGAAGAAAATCAGAGATTTACTATGGCATGATACACCGAGTAAAAGGCGACTGCATTGGGTTGGTTGGGAGGATATCTGCAAACAAAAATGCTACAGTGGTTTAGGTATCAAGAAACTCAACTTGATGAATAAGGCTCTTCTCCAAAAATGGTTGTGGCGTTTTGGTACAGAAAGGGATGCGATGTGGAGAGTGTTAGTGGTGGAGAAATTCGAGGAAACTCATTGGGGCTGGTACTCAAAAATTCCAAGAGCGCCTTATGGTACGGGAGTTTAGAGAGGTATTTGTAACCACCTTCCGGACTTCTGCAAGAAGTAGAAGTTTAAGGTGGGCAATGGCAGCTCAGTTTCTTTTTGGGAGGATGTTTGGTGTACCGAGACCCCTCTTAGAAGGAAATATCAGGAGTTTTTTGTGTTGTCGGATTGTCAAGAGGGGGTGGTCGCGGATATGGTAAGGTCGGATGGGGACGGACCGGAATGGGATCTGAAACTTAGAAGAGATCTCTATGACTGGGAAATCGACCCTCTTATTTCGTTGTTGAATGATATACGAGCAGTGCAGGTATCCGAAGGGGTCGAAGATAGCTGGTTGTGGACCGGCAATGAGGATGGCAACTTTTCGGTTAGGTCAGCATACTCACTTTTGTTACCCCGGTGCACTACGGAGTTTCCGGCCGATCTAGTTTGGTGTAAGGATATTCCACCAAAGGTAGAATTCTTTATGTGGGCGGCTGTTTTGGGCAAAATTCCGACGATTGACTCTCTCCAACGAAGGGGCTCTACTCTCGCCAACAGGTGTGAAACGTGCTTGAAGTGTGGTGAGTCGGTCTCACACTTACTAATTCATTGCCCTGTTGCGAAAGACATTTGGGACTTTATGGTGGAGTCGTTTGGCTTCTCTTGGTGCTTTCCAGAGAACACAAAGGGCCTGTTGTGGGCTTGGAATGGTTGCAAATTCTCGAAAGTGGGTCGAAAGCTTTGGAGACTAATTCCCCATGCTATTTGCTGGGTGTTATGGAAGCAGAGAAATGAGATCATCTTTGACTCTAAGCAATCTTCTTTTCATGAGAGATTGATCAGGATTAAAGGGATGTTATTTTTGTGGGGAAAGGGGCTTAACTATTTGTCCATCTTCCGCTTTGAGGATTTTGTGGTTCGATAGGAGACGGTGGTCCAGGCGCTCTGATTATTAGCCCTGCCATTGGTCTTCTTTGTATTTTTATTTTTAATTTTTAATATATTCTTTATTCTTCCCCCCCTTCAAAATTATGTGGCCCCATTGGGCAATTTCTTATTTCTATGTTCTTTATATTGGATTATGGGGGTTGTTTATGTTGATTGGGCTTTGCGCCCATATATCTTTAAATAGATATATGGGGGAAAGGGTCTGGCTAGTCATTAAAGACTGTACTGTCTTCTCTTTCCCTTCCTGTTAATTGACCATAGTCGCATAATTTTAGATAAAGGTTCACAATCCTGCATCAGAATGGTCCAGAGGAAGGCCAAATTACTAACCATAGCCTGTTGTATTTCTGCCACATGTATCAACATGATTACCCCCAGGCATATTATCCATTGAAGTTAGATCTACTCCAACAAAAAATTGCAGAGGTTAGTACCAAACCTCATTTGCATCTTTGCAAACATCGACATTATTTTTCTTTGGCCATTTAACCCGCCAGCATCTGTTGTCCACAAAAGTAAAATGTTAACTAGATATACGGGAAAAATAAAATAAAATAAAATCCCCTTTAGAAACATGTTTTCAACTTTTCATGAAGGATGAGATTGGTCAACCTTTCTCTTCCAAGGCGGCGTGCAAGCTCTTCGGCTAAGGCTTGGCCTGGTTGATCTGCATCAGTTGCCAGGATAATACGAGATGCCTAACGGAATACCAAAAGTCATGACCTACATAAGATTCATAACTGCGATAACTCATGTTCTATTCAAATGTAAAGTTTAATAGTACAAACCTTATCAAGGTACTCTTTGCAGTTCCACAAATACTGGTACTTCTTGTCCTAGCTTTACAAAAACGTTACAAGAGCATTAGACCACAATTTTCAAGATGAAAAGCCCATTAATACTAAAAGGAAATTTCAACCACATATTTTTTTAGAGAGCGAGAAATTTCAACCATATCACTAGCCAGCATAACTAAACAAGAATTAGACAGCTGCAAACAAAGAGTACCACAAGTGGTGACTTTAGAGAAGCATTAGTGAAGAATAAATAAGGAGCATGAAGACTATATTTAGATTAGGAAATAACAGACTATATTTGGAATGTAGATAGAGACGCCCTTATTATATATATAAACTAACAACAAAATAATAACAAAACATTTTTATCATGGTTCCTTATACCACATTCCTGGGAACCAATCCAGAATCACATTTCTGGGCGTGCTTGGTTGGCAGGAATCAATCCGAAATCACATTCCTGGGGGAATTAGGATTCCCCCACAACGAGGGAATCACAAACCCAAGGACGGGGGTAGGTTTGCAGTTTCCATTCCCCCTGAATCATTATAACCACAACATCATGATAAGGTATTGTGAGTATTGTTAAATAAGTTATGGTCCATGGATACTTGTATTAAACAGTCATCTCTCAGGGAATCGACAATTTGACATGTACTGCACAAGCCTATACACATTTGTCCCTAGCAAGTATATTAAAAGACTTTTAGAAATTCCTTATGTATTTTCATGGCATCAATAAGTATTGGGGGTATAATAAACTGTGCGGGGAAAGCTCCAGTAGTTAAAGAAGACATGTTTAACGAGAAATAATGTCTAAAAATAAAAGAGAGTGTGAGGAAGTAAATGCTATATAGTATGTCTCCACAGCAAGAAGTTTGGTGTACGCTACGATTTGTACTCATCCAGGTATTTGTTTTATAGTGGGAATGCTTAGACAATAACAATCCAAGGGTATTGCACACTGGAGAGCAATCAAGAAGATTCTCCAATACTTACAGGGAACTAAAAAATCTATGTTAGTTTAGAGAAGGTAACTGGATATTCTGACTAAGATTTTCCACGAAAATTTCTATAAATATCTTTATGTCAGCAGGTGCAGTTTCTTGGATTATCTGTAAACAGCCATTTGTAGCTGGTTCGACAATGGAAGCAGAATATACTGTTATATGGCTTTTATCAAGCCATGTGGATGAGAAATTTCTTCAGTATTGTTGAATCAATTGTCAAACCAATGAACATCTTTATCGTTTGTAATGGAACTGTCTTGAGCCGACGAAAGCGCTTTGGGTGCCCAAGCATAGGATGTGCCTTAGTTTGAGTCTCTCGGACAGGTAAAGGAATCAAAAGAATTCCGTTCCATTTCCTTTGTTAAGGACAAGAGGTCGTAGCCTGATCTCAACTGGTACCAGTCACGTGACTGAGTTCTCGAGTTTGGCAGTTCCACTTTTCTGCATTGGTTCAAAAATGCCCTTTCAAAGGTAGTTCTGAAGGACACTTGTTCATCCAGATCCTATTCAACCTTCTAAAATTATCAGCCTTCAAACATATCAACCTAGTTCCTACAACTAGTTCATGATGTAGTACGACCACTCAAATAGAAATCTCTTCTATTAACAATGAGGTGATGCGAGCAAATCCCATGACTAAAGGACCAAGTCATAAAGTGTTTATAGAGAATGTGTATCCATGAACCACCAAGGCTTCCAAACCTCATTGATTCTACGCTTTGATACTGCAGGGAGATATGCTAGGTGAAGAGCACAGGTGCCTGGGAAAAGCTCTACTATTACTCTTTGCAGCTAGAGATGCAGCAACATGTACTGCAAATGCAATCTTATTTGTGTAATTATTACTGTGTTTCTTAGATTTCTAGTGGAGTACAACATTAAGTGGTGAAGTATGATACATAGTATTCGTACACCTGAAAATTCGAGATATGCTTGGAATTCAGAACTTCATTCTTCCATTTTCTTAAATAAGTAGGTAACTGGACGTCAGAAATGGCCAGTTAGATGAACCCGGCATAGATAGAATTGATTTAGAGGTATGAGTGAGTGAAACCAAAGAAGAAGTAAGAACAAAGGCAAAGAAAGAACAGATATGAAGGAAAAGAATTAACGTGTTGTTTCTACTATTCGATTTGTTTTCCCTTTTTTTTTGGACTTTTGCTTCCATTTTTCAAGAAAGAGAGTGTTGGTGACTTTCCTATAAAAAATAATTAATTTACTACACTGAAGAAGAAAATCATGCAATTTTTATAATAGCTGACTTAATGGAGGTCAGAAGATAAATCAAATATACTAGATAGAGTTCAATATACAAAAGGTTGAACCTGACCTCATCGGTAGGAGGTAACTCTTTATTGGAAACCTGGGGAGGTGCCCCATCAGGAACACTCACACAATTACGAAAACCAGCTTCTTCCATTGAAAGCTTATCAATTTCACCTTCAACCTGTAATTAATAGATATAAATCTGATTAGAAAAGAAACTCCCGACGCAAACAGAAATAAATAGTAGATTAAAGTTGGCAGTAGTTACAATGATAATATCACTGGCATCCTTTATATCATCCAGTCCATACAGTATTTTCTCAGTAGCCTTCTCCTGAGAATTAAATGGAATAGAATAAATTTCAAGTTAGAACACCCCAAGCCTCTTCCCCCTTTGAAATTCTATGCATGATACACAGAAAACTATCAGGACATTGTTAGTGGAAAAGACCTAAAGTACATGTATGAGAATAGCATAAATTAAAATAAGGTCAATTACAATTCAGGTACAGGTCCCAACATTTCATGCAATAGCAAATCCTTTTTGCAAGGAACTGACTGACCACATGATCACAGAGATCGAGCCTACGAAATCATTTCATTGGCATCCTATCAAATGGTTTCAATCATATGACCTGGTCAATCTTGGGGCATAAATTGTTGAGTCCCACTTCCGGCAAGCACACCATACCTAATAAGTCTGAACAGTAAAGAAGTTAGATTTAACCCTCAGTGTCTCCATAAGCTAACACATAACAAGACGCCTTGTGATGGAATGATGCATAGGAATAAAATCTAGGCATCTCTCAATACGCAAGGTATAAAAAGATTATAATGCTCAGTTAAGTTGAAATATGCTGGACAAAAATGAAGATATTCTCATATTAGTACTCTAATCGTGAAATAGTACTACTTTCATTCATTGACAGTGTTAATTTAACTTTTCTATACAAGATTATGCATTCATTGATGTACCATAGTAGTACCTTACCAGATTAAGAGGTCTAGACCAAGGCCGAGACCGGACTGGTAATACAATCAACCACCACAATTTCACGCATTATTTGCTAATTTAAAACTAAGAGTAGAGTTTATCACAAGAACCTGCCAAAATTTTTTGTTTATATCCCGGTACTTGCAACTAACAAGCACTCCATTTCGTCTGTAGGTAAATGCAATTGCAAGCTGCAAACAAAATTCCAATAGAAGTTAGATATGGCAAAAAACTAGTACCTCACTCTTTGAAGTAAAGCAACTGAAGAAACACAAAGATCAGAAGAATGACTTAAAACATTTGTGTCATTATCTTCTAAAGATATATCCATACCCATATAACATGGTAGAAACATAGAAGTGATAAGATGTCCACATGATTTAATTAAAGGAGTACATGGTTCAGGACAAGTGGTAGATGTCTATTTGCCAACTAAATGAGCAGATCATCCATCATAACAATCAAACCAGTTGGATGATCACTAATGTTTTATATACAGTCAGGATCCTGGGATGCCAAATTTCGACAAAATTTTTTCAATACCAATCCTTGATTTCTTTTTTTTTTTTTACTGTTCAAAAGAATGCTAACCCGTCTGATGATTAGGAAGAGCAAAATTGGTTAATATTTAGCCTAGGGATTCTTGCAAGTGGGGCATGAGAATGACAGATGTCATATCTTTACATGTGCATCCCTTTCACTGATTCACAGCACAGATTGTTTGGATACATTCTAGATTAATCCGTACCTACACTTCTTCTTTTTAACTCGACTCGTGTCCACCCTTTTTTCATCTTTTTGTAGTAATGCACTAACGCATGTCAGGTAGCCTACCTAACCCCATACTTACCCATCAAATAAAAGAAACTAATATGATAATTTGCGAATCAGTCAAGAAAAATTTGCTAGAGCAAACAGTAGTGTCAACCTCATCACCAGATTTTTGCATAACAGCATTCCTCCGAAGAGTTTCCCCCGATATCATTCTCACGGCAAAGTACGCAATTAGCTGTAAATACAAGGCAAAAAATGAATAATGGGATCATTTATATCATATAAGCCAATGATTAATACATATTTTTGTAAATTCTTACACCCTGATGTGAATTTCGTCATGGATGAATTAGTGCTCAAGCTCAACTTCAAAAGAAACATGAAAAACAAAATCATCTTTTTCTGTTCTGAATAATAAAAATTGTGCAAACATCCAATGACATGTGTCTGAAAACAAAATCACGAGTAATACTGTAACTTCTATAAATTTATTCCTTTTTTTCTCATGACCTACTAATTGTTGACATTTTGAAGCGCATCCCAAATAGGCATTATCTGCTAAACAGAGACCAAATTATTAGATACCTAGTGTGCAACACACATATCATCATGTACCCCTCATGGAGTTGTGCCACATAATCAGTGTGGAGAACTAGCTAAGCATCTAAAGGTCTCTACTGTTCCTTATTGCTTTTCTGCTTACAAAAATCTTTCCTATTTGAAAAGAAAGAAACAATTCAAACTCATAAAACCAGTATCCTTCGGCACACGAAATTAAAGTTAAACAAGCTCTGCAACAAAGAGAACCAAAGGACAATAGAAAATGACTTCATGTGAGAATCACAAAAACCCTAGAAATAGAGTCCGCTCCAATCCAGGAGGTAGCAATGGAATCAACAAACAAGAATACAAAAAACCTGAGACAAATTAATCAGAATAATTAGGATTAAGCAAAGCTAACATAACACTGTAAATAAGGCTATTTATAGCCCTCGCCTAGGGGGGGCAGGGGCTAGTTCCTGCCCCTCCTCTTTTATGCCCAAAATACCCCTCTCACAACTAGTTCCTCACTAATCTCTCCCCTATACAATAATAAAGTAGAAATACTAATAATAAGTAACTTCCTAAAATCCTACTAACAACACCTGCTAATTTCATAAAATTACTAGAGATGTTAATCTCCTTCCCTCATCTCCAGAACTCGTCATACATCATCATGATAGGAATATCAAACATACAACTGTCCTCCCCAAATGATCATTATTAACTTTAAAAACAAAGCCTAAAATAGAACTCTACGACAGAAAACTGGAGAATATGTGAGAAGAAATGAGTCCCAAGTGGGTATACAACACTAATATCATTTAGCTACATTGATGACGATGAGAGATATAATTAGCTTATGAACAACTTTTGGAGAGTCAGATTTGTTTCCAATTGTTATGGATCTATACAACTAGCAACAGCCAACTGTAAGCCCCCATATCCTTGTGCATTGGATATGGATGATTACTATTCATGTTCAAGAGGTTCCTATGTATATGTATTCTATAAATGATCCAATGATGCTTAATGAGATTAAAGAGGGATGAACTAAAAACTAGAGAAGCAGTGGAATACTTTGATTTGGAATCCAAAAAGTTGGACCAATTAGAAGTATAAACAAAAAAAATGCAACAGCAGTGTGAGATTGATAGCTAGGAGACACCCCGAAAGCATCGTTTCCTGAAGCTGAAGGACCAACATCAGGTGAGAACAAAGTGAAAAACTCAAAGTCACAAGTGACCTGAAGCTGAAGGACTTCAAACGGGTTGGCTGGGTAACAGGCCTACTTTGGGATTGACTCGACCTGGTTGGATCAGAGGCTTTGTTTGACCCTAGTTTAAGACATGAGAAAAGAAGAGGGAGAGGTCTGCAAGAAACATATGTTTCTATGGAGGTACACATGCTTTTGAACAAACAACATGTTACAAAGTTTAACATTTTTTCAATCACAAATGGTTTTCAGATGGCTTTAAGAGTTGATTTCAAAATTATAACACATTGAAAGGTCAAAACAACTGAATAAGCAGGGATTGTAAGAAGAAGAGAACGGACTTGAAAAGAGAAAATAAACCTGATTACCTCATCGCATAATGGTTCTAGACCAATGCTCTCCTCCGTTATTACTCTTCTGGTTTCAGTTTTGTCAATACGGGCAACCTTGACAGATGATTTCCTGCCATTTTCTAGGGCCTGCAACAGAATAGGTGTCACCATTACCCACATTCAATTCAAAACATGAAAAGGACAAAATAGCTCTACATGAAATTCAAATATACCCCAATATTTCCTGTCCATCCACATTTTGCTCTATAGCATCGCCACATAGCAAGGTTACTACAAACATCCAGAAACCATTAAAAATACTTGGAAACTTAGGGACAACGGCAGAGAATATAAATTCTTGAAAGAAAAAAAAAACTGTATGAGAAATTTACCAATCTGGTGTGATGAAAACAGAGAAACTTCTCTCCCTGGTAGCCCCACCTTCACACTATTGTATCAAAGACATATAGTGGGTGATTAAATCACATTTTGTATCACATAACAAATACCAAAAAGATGATATAAATATGGAGACCAAAAATTCCAACTAAATCATGAAAACCCATATTTCAACCATAAAAAAGAAATATAATCCTTCAGTAAAAAAAACTCATTAATGTAAAGAAAATTAAATTCACCTGTGGACATAATATACGAACGTACTCGCCAGGCTTGCATGTAGCAGAAGGAATCCCTTCCGCCTCCAATTTCTGCCTCAATTTTGCCAAACGAACAATATCGACATTCCCACCAGGTTGTTGTTCAAGTAGAACTTCAATAATACACCACAAGAAAAGATTAAAAAAGGAAAAGTAGAGGAAAAAATGATTGAAATTACTATAAAAAAAAAAAAGACGGAAGGCTAAAAAGAAGAAGCTGTTGTTGAGTGGGAAAAGAAGTACCTGGTCTTGGAACCTTGTTGGAGAGAGCAGAATAGCAAAACCCAGATTTTTTGTGAGAGAAACAGAGGAAATCAGAGATGGGTTTTGGTGGGAAAAGAGAGAGAAGCTGTGGACGATGAAGGGTGTGAAGTTGGTAGAGAGAGAAAGCGGAAATGGGTAGTGGAGAAGGTGCGCGTCTTAGCAAGTGTTTGGAGCCCATTAAGATGTTTGAAGAGAGAAGTGTGTGGAGTGGACGGTGTGGGTGAAGAATCATTTCTTGAGAGGAAGAAGATATATTGAGTCTGACTGACTGTTAACTCTTTTGAGGTATTGAGGGTGATTTTGTTAGGGTTTATCTCTCTCCCACCTCTCTCTCTCTGTGAAAATGTTTCGTCGTCTTTCACACCATCCCCTGTGAATGGGCACACTAGTGGAACCCCCTCACGTGGTTAAGACCGTTGGATATAATCCCGAGATACATCATAAATGCTACAAGGTCTATCGCCGTGCCTCCGGCACGGCTCAAAACCTCGAGAGAGAGAGGGCAGGGAGCAGAGAGGGGGAGGCTGAGATCGAGAGGGAGGTAGAGAGGGCAGGGAGAGAGAGGGGAGGGCGGGGGGCTTATGAAGCAGCACATTTTTATAAAAAGGACAACTGTACCCCCCGTCCTGAATTGTATAATAGATTAACAAGTCTTGAAGGCCCGTGCTTTCTAAAAAGAAATGTTAAAGAGCATCGAGAAAAAGATAAATAAAATGAAGAAAGATATTTGAAAAGATTAATAGAGGGATTCTTTACTAAAACGTCTTAATAAAAAATTAATATTATAATTCAATTTAAATTAGTTTGAGAGAGTAGCTATTTTTTGCTTTGCAGGGGTTTTTTTGTATAATTTTTTTTCTTATGATACTTTTCTATGAATTTATATCTTATATATGTAGTATTTATTTATCATAAAATTGGTTAAAAACCTCATAGAAAAAAAATAATTAGTGTTTGGTATTTGATATTTTTAAAATACACAAAAGATCTCGTGATCATTTTAAAAATAGTTGTTAGTCTACGGTGAACCATTTTCTATAAATTAAATTTCCTTTATTACCTTTTTGTAACTGTCTCAATACTTTAAAGAATCAATGTAATAACTATAAATTCCTTATTTTTAGGATTTCTGATCATCCCTATCTTCTTCATAATTGTGGATAAGTTATTACAAATTTTTATACTGATTTACACGCTTATGATTATTACCCAATTGATATGAATCTTAGTCCCTAGTTTTAATATTTTTCGAATTTCGATGACATCCGAACCGTCCATCTAGTTTTAATATATACTTTTATAAAATTAAAAAAAATTAAAAATTGTAGTAAAAGAATATTTTGTTGGGTTAAGAGAATATGAGAGAAAAAAAAAGGAATTGTAGTGGAGAATATTTGGTTTGGTTACAAAATAAGGGTATTATTGTCACTTACAATACAAACGTTTGACTAACTACTATTTAGGATGAAACACATATTTCAAAATTGTCAAATACTAAACACTAATTAATTACTATATAATGGTCTAAACTCCAATTTTCTGTTTATTCATTGAGTGAGGTTATATAGTCCCCCCTTATATAGCCCCTCTTATATAACCCCCTCATGTGGGGCCCATATACATTCAGGGACTGATTTTGGAGAGGGTGTTCTTCTCACTATGTATATCATTGTATTAAAAAATCAACTCGTTCTAAAACTTCTAACCCCCTCAAATTAGCCCTTAAAAATTTGGTAAGTTTTAAACTTTTATTTTGACGGTTGATTTATAGGGACAGATTTATGAGGTTAGAAGTTTTAGAACTGGCTGATTTCAGGTGAATATATTATCCTCACCATGTAGATCATCCTCTCCAAAAATCAACCCCTTAATGCATTTCATGTGGGCCTTACAAAGTCGAGGGGTTATTATTGGGCTATTTCAGAGGAGGGGGGCTATATAACCTCACTCTTATTTATTTAACGTACTAATGTGATATACTTGTTGGGTCAGGTTATATAGCCCCCCTTATATAACCCCTCGCTTGTGGGGACCACATGTGATGCATCCTGGGGCTGATTTTTTGAGAGAATGATCTACATGATGAGGAGAAATAAAAGTTTAAAACTTGCATATTTTTTAAGAGCTAATTTGAGAGGGGTTAGAAGTTTTAAAACGAGCTGATTTTTGAATATGATGAAATACATAGTGAGAAAAATATTCTCTCAAAAAATCAGCCATTGGATGCATTATATGTGGACCCTACAGACGAGGGGTTATATAAGAACCTAACCCATACTTGTTTACTTAAAAGAATTAAAGCCGAGAAAAAAGTTTAAAATCAAGTTACATTTTCAGATATAATTATCATTTGACTAACCTCTTTAAATTTTTTATGCGAAGAAAATATCGTAAAACATGTACTAAATAATATAATGGTTTGTTTTGATGCAGGACAAATTTCGTGGGTCCGTCTTCAATTTTAGCTTTAATTAGGAATTTAGTAGTTTTTAAATTTTAGCTAGAAATTTTTATTATTTGGGTATTTTTCTTTTATTATTTAGCAGTTTCCTTGTTAGATTACAAGTTTCTTTTTAATTACAAGTCTATTAGAATTAGGAAACCCTTATTATTATATAAGGAGATGTAGTAGACAATTTATTAGAAGAATTCTATACAGTTTTTGATTAATAATATTTGAGTTTTCTCATTAGTTGAGAGTTATTTTGGTGTTCTTCAATTCTAGGCGATGAACTAAAATTTTTATCGTTTTTTCAACTGCGTCAATTGGTATCAGAGCGAGGATTCGCCTGGCTCGGTAGCATATTACAAAGTAAGAAACAAACCCTACTGACGGTGATCGTGGGGAAGATTAAACTTAGCATTCATCGATGGATTTGCCAAAGATGAACTAAGGGAGATCTAATCTATCCAAAAAAAAAGTGTTGCTGATTTCAATCAACAACAACAACAAAAAAAAGAAAAAAAATAGAAGAAGAAGAAGTAAAGATGATGGGGTTGTTGCAGATCGATTGTGCAGTCCAACAAATTATGATTCTTATGTATGGAAAAGATTGCTGATTTGGATTTCAGAATTAGAAGGGGTTGAATAGAAGAAGAAGGGGATAGAGGAATCCGTTGCTGCATCCGATTTTCTTCCTCATCTTCTTTGCCGGAAACCACCGTCTCCACTCCCTTGATATACACGATTTGAGGTTTGTTTTATAAAACCATTCTACTGTTTTATTTTTAGAAACCAACCTGCTAGTGTACGTTTAAGTAGAGAAGGAGGTGAAGGAACCCTCATATTAGGATTAGTTTAGTAGTGGGTTTAATCCTTAAACTCACCACCTAAGCTGGTCCAACCTTTTACAAACTTAAACTGAACCCAGCACTTAAGCCCACTTTATTAGTTAGCTCATTCAATCTCTGATCATTCCCATTCGATTTAATTAGCTCCTAAGCCCAACCAACTTTATACAGAACCTATCCCAACAGTTGCACTTTAAGCTTAGATTCGAATCTAGTTCGGCCTAAATCAACTAGTCAGTTCTCACTTCTGTCCAGTATCGTCCAAATCTGCCATGATACTACCCCTACTTCATTGACCCAATTAGTACAATGATTATTAAAATTGATGATTTTGATAATTGTCGTAGAGCATTTAATGACGTGGATGGTGAAGATGTGCAAGTGTTTTCCAAATTCATCTCCAAGCCACGATTATATTGGGATGAGAATCGTGATATGCGACTGTATATTAGAGAACGACGTCAAGGAGTACGAGTTCACAAGCAATCTAAAGTTCCACTCTTTGATTGCCAATATCATATTGATTTTTGGCTTGAAAAGATTGAAAATCTTTTATGGAAAAACAGGATTTGTGATGAAGATAAGGTGTTCATAGTTGAACAACATCTTTCGAAGGCAACTTATGAAGGACTTAACGCTATGCAATGGAATCGGTTTGACAGAGGAGAGGCAATAATTAGTGATTGGCCTACATTCAAGAAGATACTGCGAATTGTATTCCTTCCACAAGAGGACCTTAAAACAGCTAATCCGACTGTTAATCATAGGGAAAGAGATCTAGGTCAAGAGCTAGATGAGTTGAAGCAGCTGGTTCAACAATTAATATCAGGAGTGAACGTAAACGCTAATCTTAGGCAGGTTTCAACAGTCATCACAAAAGAGGTAAACTCTAATCTTATGGATTTACCTAACATTGGTGAGGTGGCAACTGGAATTGATATCCCTGTGGAATGAGTTAAAGAGGAAAATATAGCTGATGTTTCGAAGAATTCTGAGGTAATATCTAGTTGTGTTTCTTCTATTGCTTTGCCTACATGTGATGAAATTATTTTAGAGGCCGAAATTCTTGTTGAACGTGATGATGAGCCGATCAATTTCAAAGAGGAGAGCACAAAAGCTACGAGTGATCCACCCAAAATTGAAGCCATTGTTGATAATAATTTTCAAGAGGTGAATCATATCAAATCTAAGGAGGAGACATATGAATTACAATGGATGGATTTCACACCACTTAATTTCCATCTTTATGAATATCCTTTTGATCAGTTTTGCACACCCACTATGGTTTCATCTGGTTATCTACGAGATTTAATTGGACAATCTTCATTGTTGTTCATGGTAAATGATGACTTTGTTGCAGATATCTTCAAATATTTCAGAAGGTTTCAAGAGAGTTTCAGGCCATGGAATTACAAGTTCAGATGGAAAACTTTCAGTACCATCATTCATATTTTCTTGGGGTCTGAATTCCTAGTTATTCCTATGAATAATTCAAGAGAGAGTCATCTCAAAGAAGCATTAGGGAGAGAACATCAGATTCCCGATGACTCGGGACGAGTCTTTTCTCAAGTGGGGGAGACTGATGCAGGACAAATTTCGTGGGTCCGTCTTCAATTTTAGCTTTAATTAGGAATTTAGTAGTTTTTAAATTTTAGCTAGAAATTTTTATTATTTGGGTATTTTTCTTTTATTATTTAGCAGTTTCCTTGTTAGATTACAAGTTTCTTTTTAATTACAATTCTATTAGAATTAGGAAACCCTTATTATTATATAAGGAGATGTAGTAGACAAATTATTAGAAGAATTCTATACAGTTTTTGATTAATAATATTTGAGTTTTCTCATTAGTTGAGAGTTATTTTGGTGTTCTTCAATTCTAGGCGATGAACTAGAATTTTTATCGTTTTTTCCGCTGTGTCATGTTTGGATGGAGGATTTTAAGTAGGGATTTTGTGGGGACCAGGGATTTGGTAGAAAACTAGTTAAATTTATAACATAATTTCTAACTAGTTTTCCACTAAATCCCTGGTCCCCACAAAATCCCGAGTTAAAATCCCCCATCCAAACAGACTATAAAAGATCTTTGGAATAATGTTATAAGTGGACAACAAACCCATATAATTAAATACTTAACCCTGGAATGCTTCTTTTTTTTTATCATAACGTAAATTAATTTACTTGACCACTGCACGCCTTTTGCCCATAACTTCTTCAGCAAGTTTAGTTTCAAAGCCGCCATTTTGTCAATTGGATCAATCACATAGGTTCTAAAATCTTCATCTGATTTTAGGTAGATGAAATATGATCCAAAAGGTGGGTTGAGTGAATTAAAGCTGCATAAAACCAATTAAAAGCTCCAAAAACAATCCGATTTAAAATTAAACAAGATTCAATCAACTACAAAAATAAAAAAATAGTAGTAGATTGACCTAACGATGAAAGTGAATAACGGGTATTCACCTCCTAAACGACTTACAATTTACGTTTGATTTTCTGCGATCATGTAATTTCTTGCAAAAAGAAGAAAAAAAATGTGGGATTACAAAAATTAAAAGAGGACAAAAGAACACAGACCTAATGAGCATATATAGCTGATTACTTCATCAGAAATGGTGGTCTCTTATAGCATATATGAATCTGATGATTTGAGAAGAAATTAAAGTACTTTTATTTGAATTACCGTTACATATAAGAGAAATTAATTATGAAAAAAATTATTTGTAGGGTGAGTGTTTGAGTGATTTAGGAATGCACCTGATTATATTCATTAATTGTTGGAGATAATTATAAATATAAATGGATGAAAAGAGTGAGGGGCTAAGGGACGCTATAAATAGGTAGATATATATATATATATATATTATATTCATTAATTCATACCTTTTCTCTCTCTCAATTGAATTGAATAATTAATAGGGTAATCCATACCATAAACAATTAAACTGTTACAAATTAATATGTTAATTAGAAATCAGTAAGTAATATGATTATTAAATGTGCGTGAGTTGCCATACTTATTGTGATGTGGCACTCTGAAAGAATAGAGTGCCACGTGGATGATAGAAGCAGCCATATCAGACGCTTCAGCTATAGTAATATAGTTTAGATTAATGGTTTGTTTGGATGAGAATTTTAAGTAGAAATTTTGTGGAGACCAGGAATTTGGTGGAAAACTATTAGAAATCATGTTATAAATCTAGACTGTTGTTATTGAGGCTCCCATTTTGGTTGGGGGGTATGCTCAAAAATTTGGACTTAAGCCCAAGTTTGAACATTCCCATCAACTTATGTTTTTCTTAGGAGGACTTCCCTTACTAAACACAATTAAACACACCCCACTAGCAAACGTAATTACACCCCACCACCATCACTTCGGCCACCACTGACAGAACCACCACCTTTAGCACTATGCCGACACCACCACCACCACCTCCACCTCCATCGCTATCATCTTCCCTCACTTATTTTTAGTATTCTCTATTTCTCTTTCTCCATATCTGACTCTCCCTCTTATCTTTCTATCTCTAAAACTTAAAAAAATAGGTATAGCTATTATTTTCTCTCTAACAGAGAAAAATGAAGATGAAGATGATGATAAAAATTCGACAGGTTTCTATTGAAAAATCAACCAAACTTCGACAGATTCCTGTTGAAAATAAAATTGACAAGAACCTGTTGAAATGTATTTTCTTTTTCGACAGGAACCTGTCGAATTTTGTTTGAAAATTTGACTATGTATTGTCGAATTTCAGAATGATGGTGACATTGGTTATTATTGAAAATTAGACTCTTTATCTCCATATCCAATTCCCCTTTCTCTAGATCTCTCTTTCTCTTCAGATCTCCCTTTTTGGCCTCCTTTCTCTTCTTCCTCCCTATAAAGCTTTAGCGATGATGGTGGGGCGAGTGAGGTGGTAGAGTTGGCGTGGTGGTGTTGGCAAGTTTATAGCAATGGTGGTGGATTGGTTATAGTGATGGTGGGGTGTATTTAATTGGGGGTGGTAGGGTGTAAAAGAAAAAATGAGAATCCCTCCCCCTAATAAAATCAATCCTCCCCCTATCCAATTTGTAAATTTTGGGGGTGCCTCTTAACTAGGTGACCCCCCATCTAAACTAGGGAGCCCCAATAACAGCAACCTAAATCTAACTAGTTTTCCACCAAATTTCTGGTCTTCTTAAAATTCCTAAGTAAAATCCCCCATCCAAGTAAACCATAAGCTAATTGCCTTTTTTTAGGCTTTTTTACTTTTGCTATCTATAAAAAATTTATTTGAGCAAATTGTCTTTACCCCCAATTGCTAATTCGAAAATCACTTAGCCCCCCAAATCTATACTATTATATTATAGTAGAACCCTTTGGCATGGGGCTCTGCTGTAGCGACATATGGTAACTAAAAATAATGCCATGTCATCCTTCGAGAAGATGCATTCGTATAGAAACATGCATCGTGATGAAACATTGAATTTAGTATTTATTAATATTTTTTCTTTTTTTTATTTGTAGGGTTCATGATCGATTTGCAATTGGATATGATAAAACAAAAAAAAGACAAAAAAAAATCAAAAGTGGCCTTATATTCTCTCACTCACCCTATTATTATATTCTTACTTGATGAATTTTTTGAGTCATGTAGATTTTTCCTTTTTTCTATTCTTTTTTTTAGATGTTTTGTTTTAATACTTTTTTGCTTGGTTGTGTATTTAGTGTAAAAAATTGTTGTTTAATTATTGGCATATTTAAGATTATATATTTTCTACTTCAGTTTGTTAAATGCAATTTTTTGCCTATTGCATTGTGTCACTAATTTATCTATATTCATGAAATTAAAAAAAATCTAGCTTAAGGGACAACTCTAAGTAAGGAAAACGTGTAACGTGTTGTAAAATTTCCAAAATAGCTTTGGGTGGGTTTGTAGCTTTAATTCTTCTTTGGTTTAGTCCCACATTACTTGGGAAATATGGAATATTGAGGTTTATAAGTGACTACACTTATTAGAGTTTATCTTTTAAGTGTTGGGTCCTCATTGGATTTTTGATAAGGTGGTGCAAAGCACCACAGCACACGCGCACGCGCACGTGCGTGTGCGAAAGGGCGATTAGCAGTTAAGGCGCATTGGGCGCTTTTGTGGTGCACTTTGCACTTCGCACGTGCGCATCGTCGCTAGGAGCTATTGGAGCCTTAATCTTTTCCAAACAAGAGATGGTGTCACTGTAATATCGGTACCAACATGGTTGGCATCAATACCAGTCAAATGGAAGCCAAAAGTTGAGTTCAGTATCGATACTGACTAAGTTGGTATCGATACCTACTGGTGAGGACTGACTAGTAGTGTTTAGATCACGCCAGTATCGATACCACTCATACTGGTATCAATACTAAGGTGATCTGAAGTCACGTTTTAAATGAGTATCGATACCAATTCAGTGGGTATCGATACCCACTCACATCAGTTCAGAATAGTCACTATTTTTGCTCCGAAATGGTGCTTCCAAGGCCATAAATACATAGTTTCTTGGCCATTCTCAACACACTTCGAATTCCTAAGAAAACCAAAGCAAAGTTAGAGCATTTTTGGCATTATTAAAGATTAAATAGAGTGTTATTGAGTTGTGATCGAATCTTACACATTCGAACTCACAAATCCTACGGTTAAACTCCATTGTATCCTGAGAACATATTTCAAATACCCTAATGCAATTATAGGGGTGAAATATTGTTTGAAATACATCGATTACGTGCCTTGGAGTTCTTTAACCATTCAAGTTTTCATTATTGTTCCTACATTTTTCCAACAATTTTCAAACAATGTTTCCATCAATGGAGGGAACAGTATCGCAATCCATTCAAGTAATGAACCAGGACTTCACAAGGCTTGAGAGGTTCGATGGAGAAGACTTTACAAGGTGGCAAGAGAAGATGATATTCTTAACAATATTGAAGTTGTTTTACATTCTGGGTGAGAATCTTCAACCTATTCCTGACGAAACACCGAAAGATTCAACTGAACTAAAGATAGAGAGAATGAATAGGAAAAAAAGAAGAATTTATATATCTTGGACACATTCTCAATGCACTTTCCAGCCCCATCTATACAACCCATCGTCATATCCGAACTGCTAAAGAGTTGTGGACTATTTTACAAGAGAAATACCGTATTAAAGAGGTGAGTAACCATAAATTCTTAATCGATAATTTCAAGAGTTTTAAGATGACTGACGATAAGTCTATACTTGCACAAGTGCATAGTTTTCTTAATATCGTCGGTGATCTTAAAGTAGCAGAAATTACTCTTCCTGTAGAGTTATTGGTTGGAGTCATCATTGCATGTCTTCCAAAGTCATAGAATGGCTATAAGAAGAAACTCAAGCATGATGAGAAGAAAAACACTCTGGAATCCTTGTTGTATCACATTCGAATTGAAGAAGATTCACAGAAACGTGAAGAAAAATCTGAGGATCTTTGTAAGGCAAACATTATTGAGGATAACAAATCCAACCATACCAGTCTTAAGCCAAAGAATGAAAACAAGTTCAAGAAGGATTCTAAGAACAAGAATAAGAATAGAAAGAATAAAGGTGATTGCTACCACTGTGGCAAACCCGGTCATTTTGCGAAGGATTCTCGCATCAAGAAGAAAAACTTGAAAAACCAAGCAAATATGACCGAAGAAGGGAACTTCACTGCAACGGTGTCAGAAGCAAACAGTGTAAGCAACAACTCCGGTTGGTGGTTGGATACAGGAGCAACCATCCACATATATAAGGATCGAAAGTTGTTCAAAACTTACGATCAAATCAATGATGGACGTGAGGTAAAAATGGCAAATGATGTCCGCACTAAGGTCGTTGGTAATGGCTCTGTGGATTTCAAGTTTACGTCAGGGAAGACTCTTACTTTAATAGATATTCTTCATATTCCAGATATGACTAAGAACTTAGTCTCTAGTGATTTCCTTAATAAGAGAGGTTTCAAACTTATGTATGAATCAGATAAGCTAGTCTTATCCAAGAATGGAGTCTTCGTAAGAAAATGATATTCTTGTAATGGGATGATTCAGTTTAACTTATTCAATAAAGTTTCTTCTGCTTATGTTGTTGAGTCTTTTTCTTTGTGGTATGGTAGACTAGGACATGTTAATTATGGTTCTATAAAGAACATGTCTAACTTAGGATTAATTTCATTTCCGATAATATTATCAAATGTATAGCATGTGCACAATCTAAGAACGATTGCCAATCGTTTAAATCTGTTGAAAGATCTTCTGAATTTCTTGATCTTATATATACGAATGTATGTAACTTCAATGAAACTTTAAGTCGTGGGGGTAACAAATATTTTGTTACATTCATCGACGATTTTTTAAGATATACTTATGTATATCTTATAAAATTGAAAGATGAAGCTTTTGGAAATTTTTTAATCTTCAAAGCAGAAGTTGAAAATCAACATGTAACGACCCAAAATAATTTAGTTTACCAGTCAAAGTCAATTCGAGTCAAATTGAGTCTAGTCTAATGCTTTGACTATGAAATCAATTAATTATTAAAATAATTAAGCTTAGTGTTAAAATAATTAAACTTGAAATTAAATAAATGAGTTTTCGATCGGAGGGTAATTTGAAGAATCGAACCGTATGAATGGATAGATCTCGAAAATTTATTGAAATTTGACTACTCACACGCAAAAATCAGACGCCGAATGAGGCCGATATGATGCCCGAAACTCGATTTTGACCAAGATCGAATGCAAACCGCGATTTTGACCAATTTTTTTTAGATATGTATAATACACAGGTGTATATAATATATTAAAAAGTTTCTTTGTGAACTTATCCATTGTAAACAGATTTTTGTATGTGTGTATACACATAATTTATGTGTATATCCATACACCAAAGAGTTTCTCTTATAACTATCCTTTAATAAGTTTAATTGGAAGTTTTTCTTCAATTCCATCAATTGGAATTTGGCTGAAAAAAAAAACAGAACCGTAGAGAAGAAGAGGAAGAAGAAGGAGAAGAAAGAGAGAATAAGGAAGAAGGAGAAGAAGAAAGAGAAGAAAGGAAGGGAGAGAGAGAGAGAGAGAGAAGAAAGAAGAAGAAGAAGAAGAAGAAGGAGAAGAAGAAAGAGAGAGAAAGTGGAAGAAGGGGAAGATGAAGCTGAAGCCATCCTTCATCCTATCAAAATTTGTTATTGGAGGTATAAAATTGAAAACCCTAGCTTCATTTTGTTTAGATTATGTGTTTTTATGTTGTTTCTCTTTAGTTTTCAATTTTAGGGTTGATTTTGTTAATAGTTTAAGGTTTGATTAGACCTTTCAAACCCTTAATTGATGAAATTGATAATTGGGATGGTTGATTTTGACCCAAATTTACTGTTTTGGGTTAAATTGTAGGATTTGGTGGTTTGAATCAAGTTGAAGATGAATTTTCTATGTAATCTTGTGGTTAAGGTAAGAAATTCAGCCACTAATTCCTTGTTCAATTTGATATGATGATAGTAGGGTAGGATTTTGTGAAGAAAAATCATGAAATTTGATGTTGAAGAATATTTTGATGATATAAAATGAGGGCTTTTGGATTGAAAACTAAATTA
>MVGT01003168.1:225458-262253 GCA_002174775.1 Macleaya cordata
TGACTAGGTATTCTATATTGAAGAATATGGATGATTGGATATGATGAGATGATATGGATGAATGGAATTGATATAGAAATGCTATTTATGGATAAATCATCTCTTATACAGGTTTATGACAGGTTTCAGACCCTGAAAATACAGGGGAAACTCTGGCGAATTTTTCGTTGGGCCTAACCATTTTTAGAGGTGATTAAAGTTCTGACAAACTAGATTAGCTTAACTCTGATTTAGGTTCATAAACCTTTATTTAGGTTTGTTTTAGTACTGTTTAATCACCTGGTATAGTAAACCTAACGCCTTAAGATGCGATTCAATCTCATAGAGATTTGAGTTTCAGATTGGGGCGTTACACAACATAACAAGAAGATTAAAGCAATAAGATCAGATAGGGGAGGAGAATATGATTCTACTGAAATCACTAAGTTCTGTGAAAATAATGGTATTATCCATCAGTTCACAACACCCTATACATCTCAACAGAATGGAATCGCTGAACGCAAGAATAGAACTTTGGTTAACATGTGTAATGCTATGTTATTAAGTTCGGACCTACCATTAAATTTATGGGGAAAAGCTATATTATCTACATGTTACATTCTGAATAGAATTCCTAGAAAGAAATCTAATGTTACTTCTTATAAGTTATAGTTTAATCGGAAACCAAACTTGAGTCGTCTCAAAGTGTGGGGGTGTCTTGCTTATGTAAGAAAAACAGACCCAAAGAGACCTAAACTAGGTGACCGAACGAACAAATGTGTGTTTATAGGTTATTTTAGTAATAGTATTTGTTATAGATTTTTAAATCTAGAATCAAACATTATTATTGAATCTGTGGATGCAGAGTACTTTGAGAACTTAACTAGAACTAATTCTGAACCTAAGAGTTTATAACAGTTAGAGATCCACACAGACCAACCCCAAGTTGGAAATGAACCTTTAAACATACATATACCTGAACCGGTTCCCGAACTAGTTCAAGGGATTAAACCTAGAAGAAGTAAGAGGCAAATGATAGATAAATTCTTTGGACCGGAATTTCTTATCTACCTTATAGAAAGAGATACAAATTTGGTGAAAGAATATACAGAATATATTCTGAATGTTGATGATGAACCATCTACATTCAATGAAGCCATGAGTTCCTGTGACGCTCTTTTTCTAGAAAGAAGCAATCAACGATGAAATGAATTCCATCATGTACAACCAGACTTGGGTTCTTTCAGATTTTCCTCCAGGAGCTAAACCCATAAGTTGTAAATGGATATTAAAGAAGCTGAATGCAGATGGCTCTATTAACAAGTTCAAAGCGAGACTTGTAGCAAAAGGATTTACTCAAAGAAAAGATATTGACTACTTTGACACATATGCACCTATAGCTAGGATATCATCTATTAGAGTTTTAATTTCTCTTGCATCGGTCCATAATTTGGTTATCCATCAAATGGATGTAAAAATAACCTTCCTAAATGGAGATTTAGAAGAAGAAATATACATGGAACAACTTGAAAGTTTTATCTTTGCAGGGCAAGAACGTAAGGTGTGCAAGTTAGTTAAGTCACTTTATGGCTTAAAGCAAGCATCTATGCAATGGCATGAGAAATTTGACAAAATAGTGTTATCCGCCGGTTTTCAAGTAAATGATGCTGATAAATGTATTTAGTATAAAACTGATGATGATGCATATATAATTATATATTTATATGTAGATGATATGTTTATCTTTGGAACTAATCTAGTTTGTGTAGAGGAAACTAAAAAGTTTCTAGCTTCTAGTTTTGACATGAAAGACTTGGGAGAAGCTGATGTGATCCTAAGAATTAAAATTCTTAGAAGAGAGAATGTCTATGTTTTGACTCAAAATCAATACATAGAAAAGATACTTAACAAGTATAAGTATTGGGAGGAAAAACCAATCTCTACTCCAGTAGACCCAAATGAGAAATTAGAAAAGAACACTGGGAGGTGTTTTGATCAGCTTAAATATGCTAGTGTCATTGGGTGTCTTATGTATGCTATACATTGCACAAGACCAGACATAGCATATGTTGTGGGTTTGCTATGTCATTTCACAAGTAACCCCAGGGAGAGAACACTGGAATGTTATCTCTAGAGTTCTCAGATATCTAAAAGGTACTATAAACTATGGTTTATATTACCAAGGTTATCCTGCTGTATTAGAAGGATATAGCGATGCAAGTTGGAACAATATTGAGTCCAAATCTAAATCCACAACATGATGGATTTTCACTTTAGGTAGGGATGCTGTATCTTGGGGATCCAAGAAACATGCTTGCATATTTCTGACTCAACTATGTTAGCAGAAATGATAGCTTTGGCTGATGCTTGCAAAGAAGCAGAATGGTTAAGGAACCTTCTAGTGGATATAACACTTTGGAAGAAGCCTACTTCAGCCATCATGCTTAACTGTGATAGCCAAGTAACTTTGTATAGGGTGGCCAGCAAGACTTACAATGGTAAGTCAAGACATATAAGTAAGACACCAATATCTAAGGCAATTACTCAAGAATGGAGTAATTACGGTTGACTACGTGGAGTCAAACATGATCCATTAACAAAAAGTTTGTCTAGAGAGATGATCTCTAAGACTTCTAAGGGAATGAGACTTGTGTCTACAAAATTAAATCAATTACCCTTGATGGGAACTCAACCTATGTCTTGAAAAAGTTAAAGTTCAATGGGTACAAACAAGTCAAGAAGTGATTATAGAAAATACTAAGAATTATAACTTTCCTATTCTAAAATTATAGTGTTGGTTCCTGTATGATAGAAGATGGATACATATCCTTAATAAGTTCAAAATCTTAAGTAGTGACTCACAGGATCACTTCATGTGGACTTACCTATATAAGTGAAGAAATCAGGCCGTTTCTATGAAAACTAGACACTCTCTAAAGCACTTATGAAATCAGGATATATGAGCATGGCCATTAATGTGCAGGGTAATAAGAACACTCTACCAATGAAACAAGTATGTGCGACAGTTCCGACTTATCCTTAAGAGCCCTTGGTTCAAGATCCGTTCACCACAGTGCTTGGATAAAGCTTTGAATTGTTTGCACTAAGTGAAAGTTTAAGTCCTGAAGACACTTATCATTTATGTACGAGTTTCGCGATAATACCAAATTGATCTCTTTAGTATTCTCTTTCGTTGTAAGAACTATGTAGGTTTGATCCCATTGGGTACGTAGGTAATCACTTTATGTGATGCAGCTATTTCTTATATATATTATATATTATTTTTCAAAACTTATATCTATTTTGAAAATGGTGGGGGATTATTGTAAAATTTCCAAAATAGCTTTGGGTGGGTTTGTAGCTTTAACTCTTCTTTGGTTTAGTCCCACATTGCTTGGGAGATATGGAATGTTGAGGTTTATAAGTAACTACACTTATTAGAGTTTATCTTTTAAGTGTTGGGTCCTCATTGGAATTGATAAGGTGGTGCAAAGCACCACAGCACATGCGCACGCGCACGTGCATGTGCGAAAGGGCGATTGGGCGCTTTTGTGGTGCACTTTACATTTTGCATGTGCGCACCATCGTTAGGAGCTATTGGAGCCTTAATCTTTTCCAAACAAGAGATGGTGACACTATAGTCAGTCAAATGGAAGCCAACAGTTGAGGTCAGTATCGATACTGACTAAGTCAGTATCGACACCTACTGGTAAGGACTGACTGGTAGTGTTCAGATCATACTAGTATCGATACCACTCATATTATTATCGATACTAAGGTGATCTGAAGTCACGTTTTGAATGAGTATAGATACCCATTCAGTGGGTATCGATACCCACTCGTACCAGTTCAGAACAATCACCATTTTTACTCCGAAATGGTGCTTCCAAGGCTATAAATACATGGTTTCTTGGCCATTCTCAACACACTTCGAATTCCTAAGAAAACCAAAGCAAAGCTAGAGCATTTTTGGCATTATCAGAGATTAAATAGTGTTCGTGAGTTGTGATCGAATCTTACACATTCGAACTCACAAATCCTACGGTTAGACTCCATTGTATCCTAAGAACATATTTCAAATACCCTGGTGCAATTATAGGGGTGAAATATTATTTGAAAGACAGCGATTACGTGCCTTGGAGTTCTTTAAACTGTTCAAGTTTTCATATTACTGTTCCTACATTTTTCCAACATAATGCACGTGCTCAATGCTTGTATACAATGAAGCTGATCCAATGGATCCAACAAACACATCCATGAAGTTTCACATTCATAAATATTTACTATTCTTTATACGCCTGTGCGATGGACTGACAAGGTTTTTATAGGGGTTGATATTGGGACCTCCAAAATAGGAGGGATCACTAAAAAATGGGCTTTAAGCCCATATTGAGATATTCAATCTCTATGGTATTTTTGCTAGAGGAGTCTCATTTTCAAAAAAAAAATAAATCTACCACCAACACCATCATCATAATCACCACCACCAACAAGGCCATATAAAAAAAGGGGGAGAGAGGGAACAAAGAGATGAGATTGAGATAAAGAGAATGAACAGACAGAAGATACCCCCCGAAAAATATAATTCGACCATTGGTAGTCGAATTCGTAAAAAAGTTTGACGATTAATGGTGATTGAAATCACCATTGGGGGTCAATTTTTTTTCGACCATTAATAGTTGAATTTTTTTTCCAGATCTAGGGTGGTGGTGGCAGTGTAGATCTCTCCCTTCCTTTTCTTTCTCCCAATTTCTTTCTTCTCTCTTTCTCTCCCTCTTCCCCCTCTCGGTCACTCTCTTCAATATATATAGGTGGTTGGGTGGTGGCGGTGAAGTGGAGATAACATTGGTGATAGTAGGGATGGTAGTGGTGAAGATGATGGTGATGGTGATGGTGATGGTGGTAGCAAGGGTGAGGTGTATTTTGTGGGGTGTAAAATGAGTTGGGTTTAGAGAGATAGGGGGGTTTAAGGTTTATCCCCAGTAATAAAAAAGAAAGAACCCTATAACCGAATTGGGTATTTTGGGATCCCTTTAACTTAGTGATCCCTCCACCTATTTTTGAGGTCCTAATATCAACCTCCTTTTTAAATATTGTGTTAAATAGAATCTCTATTAATTAATAAGATTGCGACCGAGTTTATTTTTTAGGAGAAAAGAGAAACTTTATTAAATAATGGAAGTAACAGACTTATCTCTAAGAACAGAGTATGTAATACAAGAAGGGAAAGAATCCAACCAAATATTAGAAGATCTACGTGAAATGGCTAACTTGGCCAAATCATAAGCTACACCATTGCCTTCCTTTATCGTGAAGAGGATGGATGAAGTAGGAAACTTATTATAAAGAAATCTACAATCCTCGAGGATACTTCTCAACCGCGATGGAAATGGAGCATTCGGGTCTGTGATAATTGTTACCATCTAACTTGAATCTCCTTCAATAGTGATAAGATAACCTTGATACTATTCAGCAATTTCCAAACCTTTAAGAAAAGCCCTTGCTTCTGCTTTTAAAGCTGCATTAACATCATTCCATGTCCTATCAAAGAAAGTATATCAGGCGAGAATATTTTGGTCAGAATTACATATCACTACACCAGCCGCTATGGCCTTTGTCCTTGTCGAACCATCTACAATGATCTTTAAGCATCCAGAATTAGGGGCCCGCCATTGAACTGAAGCAATCTCAAAAGGAGACGCCTCTAAAATAGTACTAGCTTCATCAAGTCTATTATCTTAATCCAAATTATGAAGATTATATAAATATAACGCCTCTGAAATGATATGTGGAACATAAACAAGTTTTTTTGTCAAAGATCCACTTGTTTCTAGCTTTCCATAGACACCAGATGATGTCACCTCTCATTTCAAGAACCTCATGAGCATCACGATTTTGTAATCAAAAGGATAACAATTCTTTAATAGTTGATGGATATGAATAAAGTCGTAGACCAATTGGGGAGTAAAACCACACATCCTTAGCTACACCACACCAGAGAAATAAGTGATTTATAGTTTCATCATGAGCTCTACATAAAGAACAAATAGCATCAACTTGAGTACCATGCCAATTTAGTATAGTCTTGAGCGCTATTGACTATGTGAAAAGTCTTCAAACAAAGAGATGGATACGAGGAGCTACACCTTTAATTTTCCAGAACTTTTGCCAGTTGAAACTAGTATCCATTGAAAAAGACGTAGAAGGAGCAGCTTGTTTGTTTTCCCTAAATTTATTTTTCCCAAACATTTAGCAATGTAAGAATATTATGCCTTGTTCTTCCCAAAATAAGTAATTAATCGATCTCAATACTATCCTTTACTTCTTCTTTTTTAATCTTATTGTAGATGCTAGATTTTTTGTCAGTATTATAAATTTCTAATGGCTCCCCATCTCAAAGGGGACACAAAACAGATGAAATGTGAAATTAAAACATTATGCAGGTGCAAGAATGAGCATCCTTATTCCACACAAAATCAATTACATAAATGGGTTTATGAAAATTTAACTTGCAGGTCAGTCAAGGATAAATATCGAATACAATCAAACGATCACCTGGCAACACTGTATTCATACTTTGATAATGCACCATAGTAGGTCTGAAAGAAATACATGATTAATTTATGTAACAATTGGTCCCTAAGGGGAACTCATAAAAAGTATTACCTTATAATTTAATGAGATTATTATTTTATCGAGATTGTACTATATTATTATTACTAGCCCCAATACCCCATGCAAGGCACGAGGTTTTTTTTTTAAAATAAATTTGAATTTTTTTATTAGATAATTAGAAAGTTTAGTTATTTTTGAATTTGAATTACTATAAATTTTTAAGGAGAAAGAGATTTATTATAATTAGAAAGTTAAATTAGTTGCTTTAAGATTATAATTACTATACTATTTTAAAAAGAGAATTTTTAAGGAGAAAGAGATTTGAGAAAAAGTGACACGTGGCATGATTTAAGAAAAATGCTTGTGAGAGAGACATGTGGCAGAGAAAGACTTCTCCTATAGTATATTATAATAGATATAGTGACTTTTAAATTATTTTTTATTTATTTTAATAATTTTTTATTGTTTGTGATTTTTTTTCAACATTATTTAATGGGGTTTATTTTGTAAAAAGATATATTATTAGAAAATTGTTTCAAAATTAACATGAAATATATTTTATTTTTAACATTACCACAAAAAATAGGCACCTCAATTTAAAAAAAAATTAATTGGAGAAATGGCCAAAAGCTCCAATGTTCTCATATTCCATTTACTCCTGAAGCTTTTCAATTTGTTCAAAATTCTTGTTTGATAGTTTTTTTGTTTAGTATTTTTAAAATTTTAAATAGATATATTTCGAAAAAATTATTGAAAAAGGCTTGTAAAAAGAAAAACTTAGTGAGAAAACTAGACAAAAAAAAATATAGTGAAAATTCCTTGCCTTTGACCAGAAGTGATGAGACAAAATTACCCATCTCTAGGGGAATAAAAGTAAATAGAGCATATTTTGTAATCATTATTGCTAAATCAGATTTTGATAAAAATTATATTTTTGGAAAGCATTTTTCAAGACCTTTAAAATGAGATCAATCAACAATTAATGTTAAATTCTAAAAATATAAAACGTATATTTTAAGCCCATAAAATAGTGCAACTATATAGAATGGTTGCATCATTTATGGGAGATTGTTGTTGTGACACCCCGACCCCGGGATCTAATGGGCCAACCCATTTTTAAGTCGAATCCACGACCCAGACCTCAGAGCGTCAGTGGGTGAAAGGACAAGTAACTAGTTGAACACTATGTAAAATCAATGGGTAGTAGGTAAAGTCTTCTAAATACCCTACTTATGTTTAAAACACTTAATGACCTCAAAAACCAAAGGGAATAAACAAATTCTTTGAAAAAAAATATTATTGTCAGAAATTTGCGTCAATGGTAGAAAATAATAATTTTCTCCCTAAACAAAATTAGGATTCCAATAAGGTCATATTCTCTAAAAAGCAGGATAGAAAATCCTAAAACTTCTATGTTTTGACCAGAAACCAATTCACTATGATTTTACACAGAAATTGTGCTCAACTCAAGCTAATGCCTGAATTATAGATTTTTCAGCACACTAGGTTCAACTTAAGGTATATGGAAAGTCATCTTCCTAATCACGAACTTAAGCGAAATTCACAAGGTTTAAAAATCAGATTTAATAAAAACATCATTTACTCATTCACTTTTAGAGAATTACTAAAAGTGAATTATCTTTAACTAATTAAGAGTTTTAGAGTTTTATGACTCTTTAGTTCCTAAAAATGGGTGGCGCACAAGGCAACCCCTTGTGCCCATGTTTTTGACAAGTGGATCCCACCACTTGGTTACCTCTTATCCATAGTTTTCTTGTTCCATTACACCACGTCCTATCATTTCCTTTCTAAATTCATTTTTCTTCATTTTGATCATTTTTAAGGAACCTTAATGTTTTAAAATGAACTCAATCTAATGGTTCATTTCATCATCTACATTTATATGATTCTTAATCCAATGGTTAAGAATGTTTACTACCACGTTACCCTAACTCCGAAATGTTCATTTTTGCTTTCATTTCATTTCTAAGTGACTTATGGAATACTTATGTTCTATAAACTAGTTGAAATGATTAGTTATAGGAATCATTCTAAATTATATGTTGACTCCTACTATAAATGTAGGTCAACTCCACCCTAGTTTTCATTTCATTTCTTTGGTTTTCCAAATCGAAGGTTCATTTCTAAGGTTTTAATGATTGAAAATGACTTATTCCTAAAGGATAACCCTTAGTTTCTCCCTCAAAGACTTTTGAAAACATTTGGTTTTGTTTGAAAATATAGTTTTAACTTTTGAAAACATTTTATGCAACTCATTTTGCAAATCATTTTGAAATCATTTTTATATACATTCTATGTATGTAACTCATACATATAGATGTTTGGCAAAGCTTGTTCCCTCTACTTTTAGGCCTTTCTCTTCTAGGTTTACACCTTTCTAACACTAGTTATGCTTATTTTGGGTCTATGGTCCTTACGCCTATGCTCATGTATATGTGGAAAAAATCTCGGGTGTTACTGTTGTTCTATCTATTGAAGTGCAACCATTTCATTTGTGTAATTTTTTAGGTGTTTGGTACCTTATCTACTTTAGTGCAACTAAATCAGTTGCATAATTTCTAAGATAAAGAAATCAAAAGAAAAAAAGTGGATGCAACCAAAGTGGTTAGAATGTATAGATAAACCAACTCAAACTCAGAAATGATGCAACCAAAGTGGTTGCGTTGTATCAGTTAAATCAACACAATCACATAAACAACCTAACCAAAGTGGTTGCGTTGTTGCTTCGTCTCTTCTAATGCAACCACTTTGGTTTTGATATTTTTGAGTGTGTTACTTTCTCTCTAGTAGTGCAACCATTTTAATTGGTTATATTTTTTTCAGTTTAGCAGTAGTGTGGTGGTGGTGGCAATTGTGATTTGGTGGTGTTGAGGTGTTTATTATTTTATCTGCTAGAATGCAACCATATTAACATATTAGTTAATGATACGATTGCATTTCAAATTTTATTCTAATAGCGTTGCCCGGGCAAACAACCGCAGGCTTAAAAAATTATTATATATACTTATATACTATTATTTATATCTATGCTATCTATATCTATATTTATTTCTATACTATTTATAGAATTATATATATAACATATTTATATAGAGGACGGATCTGTGGACATGCTTATATAGACATACTTAAATAGACATGTTATGTGTGGCCTCACAAGAAGTTGATTCAAGGATTGATTTTTGATGAGGTTGGTCTATATGATGAGGACAACATCATCTTTGAAAATCAATCTATTCTTAAACCAACCTTGGATGGGTCTAGTTGATCCAATGGGTGCTCTTTTTATTTAATGTTGTTGCTTATTCAATGTTCAAGTGAAATTATTTAATATTTAGATTAAAATATGATTATTTGTACTTTGGATGGGTCTACCTCGATGCCTCTGTGACTAACAATGAACCCTAGTAGCTTCCCAACTTGAACTTTTGAAGAGGCCTAAAGAGCATAGTTAAGTCTCAGATCTGATCTTCTCTTCTTTCCAATTTTGCAATCGAGTTGTCACTTACACCTCGATCTCTTTGTGTATCATATCATGAAAGATGGTAGTCATAGTCCTTTGGTAAGTTGCCCCTGCATTTTTAAGTCCAAAAGGCATTACACGACAGCAATAAACTCCCCATGGTGTGATGGAGGTATTTGCCCTATTATCTTCTGTCATCTTAATTTGGTTATACCCTGAGAACCAATCCATAAAAGATAATAAGCCTTAGCCGGCGACATTATCAACCAATATGTCAATGTGAGGCAGTGAAAAATCACCATTTGGGCTTACTTTGTTGAGATTCCTGTAATCGATGTAAATTCGAATCTGCCCGCCTTTCTTGGGCATCGGGACAATATTAGCTAACCAACCTGTATAGTCAACTTGGACTAAAATTTTTGTGTCTAATTGCTTCATAATTTCTTCTTTGATTTTGACAGTCCATTCCAACCTTAGTCTTCTGAGTTTCTATTTAATTGGCTTTGCATCTGGGTAAATAGGCAATCGGTGCACTACTATGTCAGTATCTAGCTAGCCCCGGCATATCTTTATAAGTCCATGGAAGACCCAAGTCATTACTCCCCATTAAATTATCATTATTACCTTCTTCTACTGGGTTTTCAAAACCCCAATCTTCTATTGTTTGTTCTTGATGGCCAACTTGTTTGGTATTATAGGAACCAAAGAAAACCTCAAAAGTCAAAGCTTATAAAGTGATTCAAAACTGAAATCGATTGGAGAGAGAGGAAGGGCAAAGAGATACAGAGAGAAACAAAAACGACGGTATAAGGGTTTGGTTGGTTGAAAATTGTTAACGCAGTCTTCTCTACAATCTCTCTCTAAAAAACACCAAAAAAGAAGAAGCAAAAACAGTCTACCCCATAGAATTATAAATCAACCCCCTATTTAGATGCAATTCACCCCATAACCGGGGTGAACTGACCCTAAACTGGGGTTGATCCAAAACTAGCCTTCGTTTTTTTTTTTGGATTTTGTTAACGTGTGCCCTTAGGACACATGTTATGTTTAAATATTTATGGTTTATTTAGTTCCATAGGGTTGTCCAAATGGACCGATTTTTTTTAAGTATGTTATGTTTACTATTTGGATAGTATCTTTAAAAGATTGGCTAAATCGGAGACCACTAGCACCATACACGAAAACTTAATCTAGAATTTAATAGTGTGAATGACTAGATGACATTTAAAGTGATCTATTTGGAGGGTTGAAGATATTTGATTGAACTGATTTTTGGTAGACATCATATAAATGATGTTAATAGTATATCTACAAAAATCAGAAGATTTAAAGACCTATAATTTGCAAAAAAACTTCCTCACACTGGGTCTTTGGCTCAACGGTTGTGCACCCCTCTCATTACTTTGGAGGTCTTGGGATCAAAACTCATAGTTTGCCATTAGTTTAGTTAATGTAATAATTCGATAGCCCTTCGGTGGCGGTTATAATGGCAATGTCTTTACGCTTCTCACATGCTTTCTTATATATACGAGCCCAATATGGCATGCGCGTGCGTAACGCGTTTTAGCCATTCAATTTGTATAAATATATTCACTTTCATTATCCATTAGTAAATAAAAAGTAATACTTTATAATTTTATATAAATAGCAAATATTGTAATTAAGCATTATGCAAGAAAACTTAATAATTTAAATCATGCCCGATGCTCCAAAGAAAAAAAAATATTAGATTTTAAATTAATCTTACAAAAACTAAACTTATATGAAAGATATAAGAAAAATACTTTACTTACAAAAATATGAAAATTTTGATTGAAAAAATACATAAAAGGTGATATCTTCTTCTTCTTCTTCTTCAATGGACAATCTATGTCTTCTTCTTCTAAAATGATGGATGAACTTTTGAAAGGGAAAAAAAATCGTTCATAAAAAGATGGTTGTGAGAGTGTTAATTTTTATAGGTGGTTTGTTCCATAGGCAGTTAGAAAACTAATTGTTGAAGAGTAAAAAGTGTTGGGAAGGTGGAAAGAGATAGAGAAAAAAAGAATACGGTTAAAAAAAAATCTAATTGTTGGAGATAAGAGATTTGAGGAAGATATTTTAGGGAGAGTTTTAAGGTGGATATAATATCAAAACTACCCATATTATTTTAAGATCATACCATGTTTCAAACCAACTTCAAGGCTAAATAAGTAATTTTTTAAGGAAGCGAGACCATCCAACGAAATAACTATCTGAAAGAGATATTCTATTTATATAATAGTATAGTATAAATGTATCCTTAGAATTAGTCTCCTTCAAAAAAAAAAACTTTCTCTAAAAATAACCTTATCGTGTGCCCAGGACTTTTTTTTTAAGTTCATGTGAACATTCTACTAGACTGCTACAGTATATGTATGAATGACATATGAATAGTCAAGCACTACACCAAAATGGACTTTTTGTAACACATTATTTTCAGGATTTGTCACAATTATAATCGTGATGAGTGTTATCACATTTATAACCGTAACAAATCACTCTAAATGTTACAAAAATTCAGTAAATTAATGCTAAAAACATTGTCACTCATATAAATGTTACAACTAAACGTACACCTAATTTTTTGTTCAGGACCGCGCGACTTTTTTGCCTCCCGCTTAGATTTTTTGTACTCCCGCCTTGCTTGTTTTTTCATACCCGCTTGCTTTTGTGTTCCACTCTAAAAATTTCATCTTAGAACTCTCCTCCACCTCCTGCACACACCAAAATCACAGAGAGAACTCAGAGAAATCGTCCCACCTCCACCATCGTACACATCCCCATTGCCACCACAGGTAACCCTATGTCTCTCTCTGCTCTCTAATTTGCTGCGACTTTGTTGACCCACACATAATACGTGTCACGGAAACCCACAGTTTAATTAGTTAGTTAGAAGTTACACTTGACTCCAAGATCAATAACGTACACGGTGAAATGCCTAGGTGGGTGGGATCTTGGAGTCCAAATCATCTGGCCCAAATATCCTCTATCCCTCCTAGTCCCCTTGCTAACTTTGCATTGTGAGGACTATGTATGGAAGATTTAATGGCTGAGATTTTGTAAAAATGTTCTCTTCATCCGATAGATCATTCTTACTAAATATTAGCTCATTTTAAAACTTAGAACCCAATCAAAAATTTATTGTAAACGCAACCGTCTATTATTTAAAATAAAAATATTTTTTAACGGTTAATTTTAAAATAAATTTTTGATAGGGTTAGAAGTTTTATAATAGACTAATTTTTTATAATAATGATCTAATATTTTTACAAAATCTCAGCCATTAGATTATTCCTATGTGGCTCCACAATAAAAAGTCAGCAAAGAGACAAAGAGGAGAGAGGATATTTTGGCGAAAGATTAAACGTGGGTTAAAAAGAATTGCACGTAGTAGCCCAAGACGAAACCGTTAACGATGGAATAAGAGAGTTAATTTGGCGCGAAAGATGATAAGAGTGACACGTTAGGGCGCGTTGAAACTTTCAATCATGAATAGCGCCGTTCGTTGTACTCAAATGGCGGCTCATTTACCGCCATTTGTTAACCGTCAGTAACTCCTCCCTCCATATCGTTTAAAACGCAACTTTAATTAGATAACCGCCACATAAGAACTTTGGCACCAATGACGAGAATACCCTCCAGTGAATCACCAAATTACAACATTTTTATCTTTATTATTTTCTTTTACTTAATTTTCGTATGGTATTTAACCTTTTATTTTACATAATATACTTCCATTTTATTGCAATATATAAATAAAGTTATGTTTTTGACTACTCATATGGTCTGGTCTCTTACATACATGGTCTTAAATCTAAAATTAGGAATCTTAATCTTTTTCTATAAAAAATTGTGTCTTAATTAGACTGTTTGGTTGGATCATTTTCTGATTTTCATGGAGAATGCAAGCATATGGGCAGTGAATTTGAAAATATTGCTTTGAAAGAATTAAAATGACGGCGACTCCGACCAATTCAAACTCGGTTCAATAAATTCAGTATTTTAACATGAGATCTAAAACTTAGGCTTAAATGTGTGGTTAATTACTAGCAATGAAAGCTGATCAAAATAAAATAAAAATTACTAGCAATAAAAAAAGTTGTCTTTTTTTTTTTCTTACTTTCTTTCAATATAGAAAAAATAAATTTTCTGAATTTTAATTTTATTTGCAAGACATTTGAGTGAAAAAAGAAGACGAAAATTGTGGGTACGTAATCCATTTAAAGTAGCCTAAATAGTAAATTAAGCTGCAAAATAATTATGGGTATTCAATTTTAACTTTCAAATATTTATTTTTGTGGCAACATATATATGAGGAAATTATATAAACTATACAGGTTAAAAAATAATAAATTCGAATAGGAAAGAAAAATTAAGGTGGAGGGTTATTTCTGTAAATTTAAGAAAATAATAAGTATGGTTTAGTACATTGAGAGAAGCTAATTCAAAAGCTAGCGGCGCGCAACACAGTGAAGCTGTAAGCACTTTGATATCCACCAAATATGCAAAATTTGAAGTACGTCCCGTTCCAGCCGTGGATTCAAATAAATATGACGATAATATTGGACTAGTGGGCCCCAAAACAGTCTTCATTAGAGAGGGAACTTCAAACCTATAGTATCACATGATACATCAAAGTTTAATCTCGTTCTCTTTTTTGTAGTGGAGTGTAACGGTTTATTATGAAGAAACCCTAGAATTACCAAGATAGAGCCACGTGTCCTACGTGTCTTCCTCGTTTCAAGCAGTTCGTTAACCGTTTTCTTTAGTAGAAAGTTAACCGTCCTCACCAGCACCCATCCCGGATTACTTACTTTCTTTCTCTCTAACTCTCTCTCTCTCTAGAACTCTTTCTCTCTCTAGAACTCTGTCGTCAGTACACACAGTTAGTTTGTTTGTTTAATTTGGTCTACGACTACAACTACTCTTGACTCAAATCAACAACAGCAGCAACAGACAGCCTGCCTTGGACAGTATCTTATTTTCTCATCAGGTATCTCGCTCTCTCTCTCTCATCTGTTTCTTTGTTTTTACTAAATTTTAGTTTCTCTCTCTAGATTTTCTTAGTTCTCTTCCTGGTCTTACTAATTAATTATTTGCTGAATAATCTCTCTCTCTCTCTCTATAGATTTTATGTATTAGTCCTCTATAAATTATAATTCTGTCTTCTGCGTTTTCATTCTTATTGATCAATAATATATTATACATTTCCAGCAATTAATTAAGTTCAAGTGATCGATCATCATCACAAGAATGCTACAGTTGAATAATACAGTATTACATGAGCAGCAGAAGCAGCAGCAGCAATATTATGATCAAGAGCTAGATGATCAGACGATGATGATGATGAGTACATTTCATCATCAGCAGATACAAGGAGCTGATGATGAGCTCTTTGCTACTCCTCATCATCATGATGATGATCATGATTACTTATGCAACGACATTAACAATAATAACCTCATCAACAATAACCTTCCAGCACTAATTAATACCTGCTTCATGGATGATCCCTTCTTCTTCAATCTCGATTTCTCATCATCATCATCATCAGCAGCAGCATCATACGATATTGTCGAAAACTCCAACCAATATTTCTCATCATCAGTACCTAATTACATTTCTTCATCTCATCCACTACTCTCCTTCTCATCCTCTGAAATCTTTCCACAGCCTAATAATGATGATCACTTATTGCATTTCTACCAGCAGTGCCCTAATAATAAACGCTTCAAGAGCTATGACCATGACTACTACATGATGAGTAATAATAATTCCTACTACTCATCATCATCAGATGATTCATTGCTCCATTTTTCATGTGGAGGCGGGCATTACCCTTTCAATTCCTATTCGAGCAGCAGCCTTGATATCACATTGCCTCCTAATCATCATGAACTCTTGATTCCACCACCACCACCATCACTACCAGTAGTTTATTCATCTGGCCATGGTGGTGAATATCGACATGATGATCAGCAGGTATTGGCGGCGGTGGAACAGATGAGTACTAGTACTAGTGCAAATAAGAAATCATCATTATTATCCACATCCAACCTTGGTGGTGGTGGTGGTGGTGGTGGGGGATTGTCGGCGCAGAGTGTGGCGGCTCGACAGAGGAGGAGGAAAATTACTGAGAAGACTCAAGAGCTTGGGAAGCTTGTACCTGGTGGGAATAAGATGAATACAGCTGAGATGTTTCATGCTGCTTTCAAGTATGTCAAGTACTTGCAAGCCCAAGTTGGAATTCTTCAATTACTTACTAGTGATGCTTCAAATAGTAATAAGGATCATGAAAAAGCAGAGAGAATTTTAAGTAAGGATGAAAAGGCGGCAGATCAGACAATTATAAGATCAGGTAATAAATATGATGAACTACTCCAACTGCAAGTTCTTCTTGCGTCTCCAACTATTCAAGAGAAGCTGTACTCAGAGGAGAAGTGTTTGGCTCCAAAAGCGTTTGTTGAAACCCTAGCAAAGGATCCTGTGATCATATCAAATACTTTCATCTCAAAAGAGATTGATTGTTTGGGCTCAACTGGAATGATTAGTTGATGCACATGATGATCAGATACAATTAATTATTAGTTCTTGCAAGCATGACATTTTTTTTTTAATTATTATTTTATTTGTTTTGGGTTTTTTTGTTCTGTATTTTTTTTTCTTTGTTATTCTAATCTTTTTCTTGTAAAGATCTCCTTTTCAAGAAACTGATTAGCTATTTTTCTAAATATTTGGGACTCCTAATTAAGTTGAAGTTGTTAAGGATGAGTAATGTGTTTTTTTCTTTTATTTTTAACTGTTTTTTTTTTTCTGTTGGAATTGAGAAATGCTAGGTAACATTTCCTAATTAGGATAATTTCCTTGGGGGATTCCGTGGCACACACTATGTTGCAAGTCGACTTGTATTAACCTTAAAAAAAAAAGTGCCCTAAATTAATAAGTGTACGGCTCCGTGTACATTGTTATATGTACATTGTTATTCATATATACCATCTCTATGGGGCTCACATGGTGAGGAGCTAAGGACTAATTTTTTATGAGAATGATCTATATGATAATTAGAACATCACTAAAGAAAGTCATATCATTCTAAAATCTCTTGTCCAATCAAAACACTGATTGAAAAAATTAGATAGCTTATAAAATCACCTAATTTATAATGGGCGTAGGAGTTTTAGAATGATATGATTTTTAGTGAGAATGATCTACATGATGAATAGAACACCCTATAAAAAATTAGCCATCCTTGTAAACATAATGTTTATATATATAGTGATGTACACGGATAATAATCAATACCTTGGTCTTACAATAACAAAGAAACATATATTAAGAAAATAAAAGATTCTAGGGAGGCCTAATAAAGTGATTTAATTGACATGGATAGATATTTGGTAGGGAAAAGGCGTGAGTTAGAGTGACTGAGTGAGTGATTTGAGGGAAAGAATTAGAGATTTACAGATTTTAGGGTGTTTTTCTGTATGATTCACATGGCAAAAGGTTAGTTACCATCTTTTTCACCCAGTGAATTATAAGGCATGCATGAAATCCCACCTAATTTTAGGGCTTTCTAACTAATGTGTCTTGCTATTACCACATCAGATTCTCTCTCAAAACCTAAGGAAGAAAGGTAGAGAGATTAAAGAAAAGTTTAAGAGATTTTAGGAATAGGGAAAGAAGTGAGATAGATTTTTGGTGTAATAGAGAAGAAAAAGAAAAAATGGTGTAAAAGATTTTTTTCCTATACAAAGGACTTTAGTAGTCAACCTCATTTGACTCATTTTTTAGAAACCCTTAGAGGGCGTTTGGCAACCAGAAGTACTTCTGCGTCTAAAAAAGTAAAAGTATTTTTGAGAAGTAAAAAATAAGGAGAAATTTGTATGGTAAACTACTGACTTAAAAGTCTAAAAAAACGATGAGTTATTAGTTACTACACAGTACTCGAGGAGAAGCAACTTCTAAGAAGTAAAAAAGCAAAAACAATTTGCTCCAAAAAGAAGCAGCTTTTTTTGCTTCTAGAAGTCATTTTGAAAAATGTTACCATACAAACTTTTTTGCTTTTTGACTTATAAGCAACTTCTTAAGTAGTTGCCAAACACCCTCTTAGGGACACTCTTATCCATTCTTTATATATTTTTTTAGAACCTTAACATGTTTACCCCTTCTCCAAACATTAGCCACTCTGTAACACCAGGCTTTTGTCAAAATTCTCGATGATTTACTGGATTTTCAATTTCATTTAAGCCACACCATCGCAAATTGAAACTGATCGATTTAAGGGTCATTCATTTTTTAGGAAAGTTCATGGGACATTCACTTTGTCAACTAAAATTTTTATGTGGCTCAAGAATTAAAACATTTTAGTCCCTAAGAAACCAAATTTTAGTTATGTATTTTTTTTTCTTTCTATTAATTGCCTCCAATGTCATCTATTTTAGCTATGAGGGCGGATATATATAGCCCCGTCTATATGGCCCAATGTTGGCCTTATCATCTTGAACGTTACTTTTTAGTTATGTGGACGGTATGATATTCTAATGACGTGGCAAGCCAAATGCAATAATTGAGCCGGGTTCATGGTTTGGCTAGGCCCCTTCACCCAACCCCAACCCCAACCCCTCTCCAAGATCTCTTCTATATCTAAATTTTTTTTAGATCTGGAAAAAAACCCAAGCCTCCCACCGATCTTTCTCTCCTCATCTATCTTTCTCTCTCTTCTCCCTCCGTTAAAACCACCCTCTGCCCAAAACCACCTTTATAAACAGAAAAGTCAAAACTACCTTCAAACCCAAAACCACCTCTCAAACAACTATTTTTCTACCAAACTTTCAACCCCTTTCTGCTAAAAAAATTAGTCTTAATCTTGGAGTATGAGAAAGAAAGGTAGTTTTATGGTGATAATGGTTTGGGGACGGTGGTTCTATGGTGATGTTGTTTGTAGAAAAAAAAAAGAAAAAAGATAATTAAGCCCATTCTCTTTAAGGTTCCATAATTAATCCATTCAACATTCATTGACAAGCATACTAGAGGATGGAAGCACCTTTTGCTCAGATCTAATATTAATGCTCAACATTCTCTTTAAGGAGCGCCTCATCACATAAACCACTGGTGGAGGTGGCGTCGACGGTAGTGAGGGCAGGAATAGAGGTGGTGGTGGTATTTGGTTTGGAGAGAAGGTGGTTTTGGGGTTGTGTTTGGTTTTGACTTTTGCGTTTAGAGAGGTGGTTTTGGGCAGAGGGTGGTTTTGGCTTGAGACATTTCAAGGGAGAGAGAGAAAGAGAGAGAGGGAGAGAGATCGTTACGAGGCTTGGGTTTTTAAATTTTCAGATCTGGAAGAGATCAGGGAGAGATACTCGAGAAAGGGCCTGAAATTTATTTTTTCCATGGGTGTGGAGGGACCGAGCCAAACTGTGAAGCCGGTTCATTTGTTTCATTTAGCTTGCCACATCACCAGAACATCTCACTGTCCACATAACTAAAAAGTAATGGTCAGGATGATGAGGCCAACATTGGGCCATATAGACGAGGCTATATATCCGCCCTCTTTAGCTATTTTCAGTATAAAGCAGTAATAGATTCTACATGATCTTTAGATAACATTCGGTGCTTCATTATTTATTTATTTTCTTAAACTAATATTGAGAGGTTGATTTCTCTTCTAGTAACTTTATGGTTTGTTTGGACGGGGACTTTAAGTAGGGATTTCGTGGGGACTAGAGATTTGATGAAAAATTAGTTAGATTTATAACATGATTTATAACTAATTTTCTACCAAATCCCTGGTCCCCAGAAAGTCCCTATTTGAAATCCTTCGTCCAAACAAACTATTAATATAACTCATTTCTTCTACTAATTCAATAATTGATTATGTTTATTTTTTCCACTAATTAATTCAGTGGTTGATTACATATTAATAGCTAGAGTGGTTATTTATTTTATTTTATTTTTTATTCTTTCTCTATCATTCCTTCGTTATAGCATTTTTTGTCCAAGGTAGTATTTTCTGTAAATGTTAGGCATTGATTTTTTTTTATTAGTGTTCCACCTTGAATTTTTCTGATAACTATTAGGCCTTGAATTTTTTCTTTTAATGTTAGGCCTTCAATTTGTAGTTGTGAGACTTGAAGAATCAACTTTGAGATCGATTTCTTAATTTGTATTATGAAGGGTCTGGTCACTCACATGTGTTATGTACGAGTGTATTTTATGGGCTTATGACTAGTGGACATTACATGGGCATTTTTGGAAGAAAAATAATATAAGAGAAGAGATCGAAAAAATGTATAACACGGTGAGAAAGAGAGAAAGTGGTGTTAAGGCTCCCGTAATGGGGAGGGGTGTGGCGCCCAAATTTTGGGCTGAAATCCCAAATAACAGTCTTCCTCTCATTTCGTAGTTTTTGTATTGGGAGTGCCCTTTCCAAAACAACTAAATGCACCCACCACGACCACCATCACCACTACCACCATCACAACCACCACCACCACCATGCACCACCTCACTATTGCCACTACCATGCCACCACCATCATCACCACCTGATCACGCCAATATCTCCACCTCACGATTAATAAAAATACTATACGTAAACTATCAGGATCAGGTTGGGTTGCCAGAGCCTTTGACCAAGTCCGTCCAAGAAATTAATGGATGTACTCTTTCTTCGACCGAACCTGAGCCCGTGCTCAAGAATTTTTAACTGCGCTCAACCCAAGGTCGGGTTGGTCGCGAGTTGGTTGCGTTTAATCCGTCCAACTTTTACCCCTACCAACACGCCATCACTATAATCTCAGCAGCACCACCTCACCATCACCACTACCACCATCACAACCACTACCACCACCACCACCTCACTACTGCTACTACAATGCCACCACCATCACCACCACCTGATCACGCCAATATCTCCACCTCACGATCAACAAAAATACTATACGTAAACTATCGGGATCAGGTTGGGTTGCCAGAGCCTTTGACCAACTTTTACCACAATCTCAGCACCGCCACCTCACCACTACCACCATCACCACTACCACCATCACTACCACCACCACCATGCACCACTATCACCGTCACAACCACCACCAACACCACCACCATGCACGACCTCACTACTGCCACTACCATGCCACCACCATCACCACCACCTGATCACGCCAATATCTCCACCTCACGATCAACAAAAATACTATATGTAAACTATCGGGATCAGGTTGGGTTCCCAGAGCCTTTAACCAAGTCTGTCCAAGAAATTATTGGATGTACTCTTTCTTCGACCGAACCCGAGCCCGTGCTCAATAATTTTTAATTGAGCCCAACCCAAGGTCGGGTTGGTCGCGAGTTGGATGGGTTTAATCCGTCCAAATTTTACCCCTACCACCACACCACCACCACAATCTCAGCACCGCCACCTCACCACCACCACATACCATCACTACCACCTCATCGCCATTACCTCTACCTCACGATAAAAAAGGAGTTGCAGAACTTATAGATCTAGGGTTTGCAGAAAATAGTTGTCACCATCACCACCTTTCTTTTAATTCTTTATTTTCTATCTTCTCTCTCTTATCTTTCTCTCTGGTCATATGTTTCGTCTTTCTGTGTATCTGTCTCTTCCTCTATTTCCTTCTCTATCTCTTTTACATGTGATGCCTAATTTTTTATTTTATTTTATTAATTTTAGCGATAATTAGTATTAGATAAACTTGGTGGTGAGGGTGGAGGTGGAGGTGATGAGGTGGTGTGGTGGTAGTGAGGTTGTGGTGGTGGAGGTGGTGCTTGTGGCGATGGTGGTGATAGTGGGGGTGTAGGTATTATAAAAGTGAAGTATTATATGAAGTTTTATATATCAAACGAATTTTATATCATGTTAACAGCTTATAGGTACCTAACATATAGCTTCAAATAAAGGGGACTCTGCCGAAATTTTTCATGCATAAGGAATAAATGAGAAGTATTATGTGAAATCATCAAATAAACAATTAAGTTGCTTTGCTCACACGCCCTACACATGTGATGGGGAAAAAGTGGGTTTGTTAGGGATTGACAATTTACACGCGCGTAGCGCGTGGGAGTGCTTGTAAGTCTAAAATTAGAAAGAAAGTTATAGAAATAGAAATGGTAGGTCAAACCATTTAGTATCAGAAGTTTAAATAAGGGCACTTAGAGGGCATTTGGCAACTAGAAGCAGAAGTGCTTTTGCTTCTAAAAAAACAGAAGTATTTTTGAGAAGTCAAAAATTATAATAAGCTAGCTTGTATGGTAAGCTACTGACTTATAAGTTGATAAGTCAGTATGGCAATGTACGTAACATGATCAGAAGACGAAAGAAACTGAACTATTATTTTTGTTGTTTGTTGGTATAACAATAACAATAACAACAACAACAACAATAACAATAATAATAATAATAATAATAATAATTATTATTATTATTATACTATCATTTATGTTGTGTTATATATCATCCATTGCCATCATTATCAATATCATCATCGCTACCACCATCATCATCCGTTATCATCATCATCATCATCATCATCATCATCATCATCATCATCAACATCACTACCAACATCATCATCAACACCACCACCACCATCGCCCATCATTATCAAACTATCTACAAAAAAAATGACTTTTAGTGATGCCCATTTAGGAATGATTTATGAAACTGTCCCAAATAATCGATTATTGGGGACGGTTTACTTTTGTTCGTCCCTAATAACTGTCTATATATTAGGGACGGTTTGTTCAAATTCTACCCCCAATAGTGGACTATTTGGGACGATTTTGTCCGTCGCAGATGACCCTTAAGGGTAAGTTTAGTGGAATCCAAAAATTCATGGATCAATAGATTTTCACCATGATAGTAGGATCCAAAAATTTAAATAACTTTCTATTAGTTAATGGATCGCTAGTGGAACGATCAATTGATCGTCACCAACTCTAAAACGATCATCAAATGATTCGACCATCTGATGATCGTTTTGTTAAAAAGACTTATTAAAAAAATATTAAAAAATAGAGGAGTTAAAATATTAATAAAATAATTAAAAGAATGCAAAAAAGGACCATCAAATGGTCCAAACGACTCTAAACCCTAAACGACCATTTGATGGTTCGTTTTGTTAAAAAAATAATAAAAAAATTTAAAAAGTTAAAAATTTATTAAAATAAAAAAAAAATATAATAATGATGATAGATCATTGTTTTGTCTCACGTGGCACCCACGATCTAAACACAACTAAAAACCCCACTATTATCCCTCCATCCAAAAATCCATGGATCTATAAGTTTTTAGATTAGATTCTTACATTCCCAGTATCCTTACCCTTCGAAAATGGTGGGAAAGGCTCATAAAAACGGTCGCAACTGTTGTTATCGGGGACGACTGTACCTAATATTATAATTTTCTGTCCAGTGTAAATTATTTGGCGCGTAAAAATTCCCTCACACATTTTTGACGAAAAATATTTGGGCGGAAAATTTACCTTAAACGAAACTGTCCGTCGGGAAAAAATTCTTTTTCTCTAAACCCAATCGTTCGCTCCCACTATCTCAAAACAGACGATCTAAGTTCTCTCTCCCACTCTAATTCGAATGCTGCCCTAGCTACCAGCCTACCAGCGCCCTGCTCACCACACGCCTATAAACTTCCTGAAATTTTAGAGCCTATTTCATTCCATCAAAGTTTCTTGAGCAGCTCAGCAGATCCATCGACAACCTCAGATTTGTTCTTCCTTCTTTCTCTAGCTAACGCTCTTTATTCTATCCCTTTCACTCTACAACTAAGGTTTCTTCTTCTTCCTTTTGCTGGTGAGGAACTGTTCAATGCAGGTTAGCAACTCTCCAGCTAACACTCTTCCTTTTCTTCTTTCTTCTACATACTTACTTGTGGGTTTGAATTTCAATGATAGGGGTTTTTTACATACTTACTTGTAGGTTCTGTATCAAGGTTTTTTTTAAGGCTTCAACAATGGGGGTTTGAATTTAACGATGGAGATTTTAATTAGGTCAGTATTAGGGTTTTTTAAGGCTTCAATGGTGGGAGTTTTTATCAGGGTATGTAATAGGGGTTGTATTTCACTCTCCATTGAACTCAGCATGTAATCCAGCGTTTTAGGGCTAAAATGTAACACTTTATCCTCTTCATTGGACACAACACCTCGATCGAAAGTTGGAAACATTATTTTGGTTCTTATTTCTCTGCATCTTTTTTTTTTTATTTTTTTTTTATTTTATTTTTTTCACAACACCCATAATATCCAGCTTGTGTTATCGTTTGATTTCGACCTAAGCATTTTTTTGTGAACCTTTTTTAGTTTAATCTTTAGCATTTTAAGGCTAATGGCCAGCTTGTACTCATATTTTTTTTCCAAGTTTCTTCATCCTCTCAATGTATTACTTCATTTTGTCGTATGTAATCATCTTCAGCAGAGCAGCTGAAGTGGCTTTAGAAAGCAGGTGGCTCCCTTCTTCTAATTTTTTCGTTAAATCTTTTTTTTATATGTACATATAATCCAATATAAAACTTGGTACTTTTTTTTTTCTTCTAATTAGTACTATCTGTGTTTTGTGTTTAATTTATATTTTTTTGGCTTGAAGTACTTGAAATTAGTCAAGTCCTAGTATGCGAGTTTGGTGATCTGTTCTTGTTTTAGCTATATGTTGGAGTTTGAACTAACATCCTAAAATGGGGATTGTAGAGATTTACAGAAGTGAATCATTGAAGCCCAAATCCAATTGGTCAACATAATATACATGTCTTGCTTTGATAGAGATGAAGTTATTGCAAAAAATAAGCCAGAAGATGTCCAATGGCTTTCTCTGCTGTCCGATTCTGAGCTTGTAAGTAACAACTCTCCTCACATTTTTATCCTACGACTGTTTATTTTATTTTTTATATTTATACCATCATTAGCTCCGATAGTTATACTGAAAAATGAAGCAAAACCAAGCAGTATTCCAATTGTTTTTTTTTTCTCTTAATTTTCTTAAGTATTTCAATCTGCAATGCTGCAAATACAGAATCCAAGTAGAAGTTGAACATTGGCTTTGCATCCACCCTGCTAACAATTTATAACTTGCCTCATAAGAATTGGACACAACTTGTATGGAAAGACCATGAATTTTTATTTTTCCCCTTGTTATGATGTGTCCCTCTTCAGAAGTTTTGTATAGCTAGACCATGAAGTTTTATCGTTCCCTTTTTTATATGTGTCCCTCACCAGAGGTTTAAGCCCCTGTGAAGGTTTTGACAAATTATTTTCACATAGGATCTCGACCCTTGATTCAATCATCTAATGGTTTTAAATATGTCGATAAATGATCTCTATCAAATCCTAAATTGAACGGATACTTCCTAAATTAATTGGATACAACAATAAGCTGGTAACCATTGGATGATTGCATCTGATGTTGAAAGAGTGTTGTCAAAACCCTTGGTCAAAACTTGGTGTCTTGGGATGCCGGCCCTACTTTTATTACTTGAAAACTTCTGAAAGATTTAATTAGATGCAAGAAAGAAAACAACACGTGACTGATCCATGAAAAACTTTCGTTGTTCAATTGTGAGCACTGAAATAATGTAAAACACCTTCCCTAAAAAAATATCTCGTATGACACCTTATGTGTTTTTTTTCTTAGAGTCTAACTTCTCAAGAAAATAAAACTTGGATATTTTGTTTGGGTATATGACTTTTCTTGAGATTTTTTTTAGGTTTTTTAAGTAGTTACTAAGCATTAGAAGAATTACACTTAGCAAAGATATTTGCATCATTGATGCTCCATGGGTCTTATAGAAATCTCATTCAAGTTCGTGCAAGTGTTTACATGATCTTACAAAGTTTTCGCCACAATTAGATGTTTGTATAAAGTACACTGAGAACATACTTGCATGCTTGTTTCTTCACTATACCACATTACCCAATAAGTAATACACACAGATGTTCCAATTTCTTGTATGTTTGTGTAGTAATGCCTACATTTGATAACTCACTAGTTTCTGATCATTGTACAGATAAGTAACTAATTAACGTACACAGACATACGATTTCGAGTTTTTGATGATTGATTTCTATTTCTTAAAAGTTCTTATATTATAAGATGTCGCTCATATGATCCGGAGATTTTGTCAAGATTATTAAGTAATAGGTCTGCTTGCAATTCATTCCATAACATCCTAGCTTGTTTCTTACGTTTAGTCTTTATCCATGCCATCTACAGAGCTTCTAGATCAAAAAATATTTGTAGATGTTTTTTCTTCACGGTGAAAATTTTATTAGTTCTTAATGGAACATAAGCAGTATTATTGCAACTCTAGTTCAAGTTCTATTTTATGGTGGACCTTAAAAGCGGTTTTCAACTGTGTTGCCCCTTGATGTTTCATTACCTATTGATTTAATTTCGAAATTTGGCACTTTAAACATTTTACAGGATTTGCTAATTTCCTTGAAGAAGCTGGTCATTCAGCGCGCAAAGGTTGTTGGTCATGAGGGTCTAGCTGAAAAGTTTGATTTGAAGATGCTTCGGGCTCTTGGTAGGATCTGTCTCTCATATTTTTACGTAAAAGTTTCTGTGCCCATTTATATAACATCAACCATTGGGGACTGAAATATTATGCATTTGAACTATTACTTGAATGCATATTTATAAAACCTCTACTGTTAGGAACATCAAGTAGTGTGGACTTTATTTAGATTTAATACTTTCCTCTTATGCACTATTTTCCTGTCCATCTCAGTAATTGGCATCATATATGTCAAATTATACCCATAATCCTTCATGATTCAGTTTTACCTGATGCTATCAAGTCCAGTTTTTACTTGATCATACATTGTATCATTTGGTAACTCCATGGCAAGCTGAGTGAACAAGTTAGATCCCGAAACATAGATTATACTTCATTGTGATTATGATTCTTTATGGAAATAGATTTTGAGTGACATTATAGAACATCTTGTCTTGTTGGAATGGTAATGTTCAAAGATATATCGTGTACTTCTTCCAACCCATAGTTATACGTAAACCTTTTGGTAATTTTACAACCTTGAGTATCAACATAAATCAACCAAAACTGCAGTTCTTTTTCTTAATTTTTTACTTGGGTATCAGGTATGTGACTGTGTGTACATCTGGACTGGGGAGGCCAGAAGGAAGTATGAATCCTATGTAGCATGGATGACATATACTTATTTGTAGCATTACGGTGTTAGAAGTAAATGAAGCTTTTGCAAGGATAAACACTATGACAGCTTTGCATCCAAATGGTATTGTAGTACAGGTGTGAAATTGCATTCGGGAACTTGGATTCTCCCACTTAGCTGATGCACAAGATTTTGTAAAGTAAGAAAATGACAAATGAGGGCAAGTACTAGAGTAAAAGTTTGAAACTTTTAAACTATGGTAAAGACTGATGAAACAATGATTCAGAAAAAAAACAAAGACGTGATAGTTTTGTTAATTTTTGCTAGGCAGTTGTTCTAGGTTATCTTTATACTTAAGACAAATTTGTTGATAAGTTTTAAGAAGAAAGAGGAAGAAATTTAATTGGTTTTGATTTTATTGACTTTGGAAGAGCATATGATAGTCACTTGATAATAAATTTAAGGCAAGAAAGAGTGCCATGAAAATAACTAACATCGCTAAAGGACAAACACGAGTAGTGTGAGAACAGAAGGTGGCAAAACAATATCCCGTTACAGTTGGACTGCAATTGTGTTGCTTTGAATTTTATCTACCTACAATGATTTAGATGGATTAATTGTTAATATTCAAGGAGACATCCATTGATGTATGCCATACATAAGCTTGGTGTTGGTTAATGATACAAGAACTATGGAGGATATGTTAAGAAAAGGTTTTAAAATAAGTTGAGAAAAAAGCAATAAAATATGTTTAATGGAAGTCTACCAAGGACTAAGGATGAATGAGGCACGTTTAAGATTGATAGACAGGAAAATATCCTAAAGTTACAGAGTTCTTTCCATAGGTTTAGTCATCTATAGAAGCGCAACTATAACAAATGATGTTGCACATATAAATTAAAGTGGGATGTACTTCAGAAGTTCTATGTGCTTGACACCGGACGAATGAAACTTAAGTTTGATAAGATCAGCTTTGCTTTATGGTACAGAATGTTGGTCAATTGAAAAATGTGTTCATAAAATGGGTCTAGCAGAAATGAGCACATGGAGATATAGGTGAGCCAAAACTTTGGAAGGACAAAACAATAAAAAGTAGAGAAATCTGGGAGAACCTAGAAGTATTCCTCGTAGGGAATAAAATGAGTTTAGTATTATTTTTTTTTGGCGGTTATTACCATTTATTGCAGGGTAAGCGTTGGGCAAAACCCTACTAGATATATTTATGTGAGTATAAGGAGTCTATAAGTATTTACAACCACATCAATCACACAAACCATGTCATTCCTTTTAAAGAGTAATATAGGGCAAGCAGAAGAGAACTTCACGATATAATAATTAAGAAATGATAAACTATGATATAATAATTAAGAAATTATAAACTTAGAGGTAAAAACTTCTCCTTTCAATTGATTCATTCGAGTCAAATAATGAGGCAAAGCTGTAAAATACAAAGTAATGAGGGCTTTTATAGGCTGCAGCTAGGACTAGTCCTTGCTCCACTTTTATTCTCCCAAAAATACCCCTCTCCCAATTAATAATCTCTAAATCACCCCCCTCATATAAAAAAGATATTAGAAATAAAAAGCATTTAATAAAATAACTAAAACTTGTTTATTTCCTAAAATCGTTAAGTCAAGTCGCCTAATCGTCCCCATCCAAATTGAAGATACGTCAGTTATAAAAAGGATTCAATCTGTATTTCACTCTTTCATCCATACATTTATCTTAAGAAGTGATAAGAGTTATATCTGTATGGCTGTATGAACTCTCCTACTGGATGAATGAAATTCAAATCAAAAGCATACTAGTTATCCGAACTCATCAATAATAAAGCACAAATAAATAAAACTAGTTTTGAGTTCAATGAAAAACATTCAAAATTGGCCAAATACAAATAAATAAAACTTGTCCAAATATTTTATTTTCTTCTCTTCAACCCTGGAAATCCACTTCCCAAATTTCAATAATCTCTTCATCACATGATTTTCATAAAATTAAACATAGAAAATGTATATTGGCTAATTTCGCATCTGCATTTTTACAGGTTTCATTTTAATGGAATATCTCAAAGAACAGCTTAAAGATTCCCCAGTTATTTCAGGATTGGAAGCTTCCACCTTGTTAAATGGCTGCAATTTATCCAATTTGAAACACAAGGACAACATTGACTCCATGTTTATGGAAGACTTGATGGCAGCGGTAGTTGCTAAATCAAGAAAGAGGAAAGCGGCAGAACAATAGGTATATGATGTACTAATGGTCATTCAATTGTATTGCTCTTGATATATATGGTTATTGGGCCTTATTTCAAGGTAGTACTAAACTTCCAATTGACCTAAATTTTGGTTTCGTTAAAACTGCGAGGCAATTCAAGGATATGTTTAATTCGGCCTTGGTTTTGTTAAAATTCATTAACGAAGAGAAATTTCAGAGAGAATCTTTGTGAAAGATATTATACCAATCCATTTCTCTTTGACTCTCTCTCCTTCAAAACTCCATTGAATTGCAACAGGAGGTAAAAGAAGGGTTCGACATCAAATGAAGTGGAAGGAAGGTTCTTCATATTATTATTACTATTTTTAAAACAAACTGCAAACTCATTATAGGGAAAGCATGCTCCAGAATGTCAGGATCAACATCGTAGTTAATTAAAGCAACAGATGAAAATAGATAATTGTTTAGCCATATTTTGGTAGTAGTCAGTCTTTTCCTCAACATGGCTAGCATACAGACGGTGTCATCTTTCTCAAAATGAGTTTTCTTCATGTGTAGAGTGGTCCTAGTAGCAAGACTTCATTGTCTCTTCCCACAGCTCTTTGTTTCTCCAACCAACCTTCGACTCTGCTCCTTTGATGTAAGTTAGAACTTGTGTAGCATCACTTTCAAAAACAAGGTCTTGAATTTGTAGTTCTTCAGCCCACTTGTACGCGGCGGCAACAACTTGAATTTGGCCTTCCTCCTTGTCTATACATCTGACAGAGAGGCGTCTAGTTCCTTGGCAGGTTTCTGATTCATCATGTCAAGAGAGTCCAATATCAGTTAATTCGTAAGATCCTTCAAAGCAACTAGTGAATTTGAGAGATGGGATGTGCATGGGTATAACCCTATGAAATTGCTAATCACTCCAGCTGTTTGAATAGGATTTGGGGGTTTCTTTTCAAATACTAGATCACACCTAGGCACCTAGCTTTCCAAACAAACCAGGCTACTACCCATTCGACATTAATTTGGTTCCAACCTACTGGGTTGTTAATCCAATTGAGCATCCATTCTTAAAAAGTGAAATTTACCAAATCAATATGAGCTGCACTAGGGAGTGTAAACCATACAGCTTGGATGAAGTCAGCATTCCAGAAAAAGTTGTTTAAGAGTTTCCCTTGATTTTGAGCACATAGGACAAGTTGGGTAAATGTCAGGCAGTATTTCAGCAAGTCTCCCATTTAGTGGATGATGTAGTGAGCACATTTCCATAAGAAAATTTTAATCCTAGAGAGAATATCCATATCCCAGATTATTTTCCAAATTTGGTTATAAGACAAAGCCTTTTACAAAGACAACTGTGAAATTTCCATAATTTGTTAGGGTCCATTTCAGGTTACCTCATAGTGAGAATGGAATTGACCACATTAGTTGAAAAACATTGGCTTAGAACAACAAGGTTCCATGCTTTTGCTCCTACCTGCATCAGATCTTTAACATGATTTATATTAGCTAGAGCTTGGATATCAGGTTCATGCAAAGGTGAAACTCCTCCCATATATTTATTGTTTTCCCATCCTTGGTTTCCCAAATCCTGAACTTGTTGATTTGTGCCAGACCTTTTTTAAATCCTTTCCTGAGCCAGGATGATCCTAGCGAGACATTACAAGTGAGAGGGTTTCTATTTGTGAAAATATTTTGCCTTACGGATTGATGCCCAAAGTGCATTGTTGTTGTTAACCATTCTCCACCCAATTTTGTAACAAAGCTAGATTGAACTTCTCTAGATTTCTGAACCCTAAACCACCAGAAAGTTTTGGCTTACAAAAGCTAGACCAAGCTTTCAAATAAACCCCTTTCTTGTTTGTTTTATTGGAAATTTTGTCCCACCAAATGTCTCTTTGGAGGTAGCAGCAGGGTTTTTGGGTTTTTTTTTTAATCTAGGTTTTGGTGATGGTGGTGGTAATGGTGGTGGAAGGGAGGGAGGTGGGGTAGAAAAAATTTAATTTTTTTAGGTGGCTAGCGGTGGGGGGCAATGGTGGCCGGTGGTGGAGAAAGAAGTAGTTAGGCTCTTTTTTTTTTCTTTTCACCGGCGGTAGAAGTGGCCGATGGTGGAGGTGGCCGACGGTGGAGGAGTGGTGAAGATGGTGGTGATGTTGGTAGGAGTCGGGTGTACTATTTAATTTTTAGTGGGGTAAAGAGAGAATGTGGGTGTTAGGTTAGTTTGTTCCCACACTACTTCCTTAGTAAAAATGAGTAATAATTTGTATGAGGGATTTTGGGATAAAAGTCCATTAAACTTGTCCATCCCCTAAATATTTTGAGGAACTCCTTTAACAACACCCTATTTTTTTTTTTATCGATACGAGGGTATCTCACTCATCTTAAATAAATATATATGAGGCACTTATGCGACTAATTTTTTTAAAAAATGTCATTTGTGTCCTTTTTTTTTTCTTCTTAAAACACTTCAATATCACACTTCACTTACACCAATTATAAGGCTCACTCAAATATGATCGAAGGGATGATTTTTTTGTGAAGATGATCTCCTCAATGTTCAGATCACATCAGCTCATGGGTCGTCTCTAAGTGGGCCCACCTACAACCTTATTTCTATAATATAATAATTGTACTCGATTTACACGTAACGGTGTGTGCTACATGGAGTAGATCCAAATGCTGATTTTTTGTGACGGTGATCTCCGCCTCATTAGAGTTCCACGGGATAGTGTCAAAAATGAATAAGTGCATTATTAACAGTTCCACGGGATAGTGTCAAAAATGAATAAGTGCATTATTAACAGAGGAAAAATAATAATTTGTGTAGGAAGTAGATTTATGAAGGGATTAACCAAATAACACGCCGCATAATTTGCCAACTCACACGTACGCGCGTGTGAGGGGGCAAAGTGAGTTTATTGGGGGGAAATCAAACCCACATAAAACGCACAAACAGGTTAACCAAATAAACACGCCACATAATTTACCAAATCATACATGTGAAGCGCTTGTGAGGGGGTAAAATGAGTTTGTTGGGGAAAGCTAAATGGATGCAAATTGTGTGGCTGTATTGAAAAATACAGATCGAAAGCTATAAATATTGTTTTAAACCTAAATCTGTATAAAAACATTCAAAATTCTTCCATTCTTTTGTTTGAAGTCATGCAAAATATTTTTAACAACATTTTGCATAATTATTTTGCAAAACACATTTTGCATACTTCGTAATATAAATTTTTTTTAAAAGAAAAAAATATTGTTGACTGGTCTCATTTTAAAAATCTCAATGTAAGATTTCCAAAAATATAATTTTTATGAAAAACTGATTTGTATTTAAAAAGTTATGTCATTTTTTATTTAAAAAAAATAAAAAAGTTATTTGGTGCTTACTGCTTGTGTATTTATTGCTGGGGTATTTTTGTCCAGCAAAATGCACATGTGTAGTTTTTTACCTTTTTAGACTAAACTGTCATATTACTTTTAGCTGGGACTGAGCCATCATATTACCCCGTCAAATAGAAAAAAAACATAAAACGAACCATCATCCCAATAAAATAAAAAATAAAAATTCAGTATTGAAACTAAAAATTGAAAGCCTCATTAGAAGGGATTTTGAGTTTTTTTATTAGAGAACTAGCCCCCCAAACGCAATGGGTATATGCTTGCAAAACACAATTTGCATCCACTAAAATGCATGTAAAATAGTTTTTGCAAACATTTATATGCTTGCAAACACACTATGAAGACATTTAAATGGGTGCAAAACACAATTTGCATCCACTAAAATGCATGCAAAAGTTTATATTTAAATGCATGTAAAATAATTTTTGCAAACGTTTATATACTTGCAAACACACTATGAAGACATTTAAATGGATGCAAAACACAATTTGCATCCACTAAAATGCATGCAAAATAGATTTTGCAAACGTTTATATGCTTGCAAACACACTATGAAGACATTTAAATGCATACAAAATAGTTTTTGCCAACGTTTATATGCTTGCAAACACACTATGAAGACATTTAAATGTATGCAAATTATATTTTACATGCATTTATATGTATGCAAAACACAATTTGCATAGAATTACATGTATATATGCAATAACTCTGGAAACACTTTAAAGTATTCAAATTCGGATTGGCATGTCTTTCAAATTTTTTTGTTTAAAAAGTATTATTGTCTGGTCTAGTTTTGAAGATCTCGTCGAAAGCTTTCCAAAAATATAAATTTTATCAAAATCTGATTTAACATATAGCATTTTAAAGATTTAAAATAAAAAATAATTTTTTTTTCTTTCTACAGCTGTCCACCTTTAAAAAAATTAAGAAAGAAGGGTAAAATTAGTAATACATATAAGTAAAACACGCACACGAGTTTTAGCAAAAGACTAAAAAATTGTTATTTATTAAAAAAAAGACTAAATAGTAAAAAAGAAGTCACCAAAAGATATTTTAGACAAAAAAAGATAGCTGGGATCAACCTGTAGTAATACTTAAGAAAAATAATTATTTTGTCGTTTTTTTTTTTGGGTACCCGATAAGCATTCACGAACAAATCCATTTAAAAAAGAGTCCATATGTGTTCTGTAATTCTATTTACACAAATTCTTTCTAAAACTATAAGTTTTGTTAAAAATCAATTTGTAAAAAAAATAAAAATAAATTAGGGACCCTAGCCTCAAACAGCGCTGCTGTTTGGCCCGACCATATTACAAAATAAATGCTAGATTCTTATGTGGCATGGTGGGTCCCACTGACACATAAGTTGAAAACCCCCCTCATGACACTTTTGGAAGGAAAAAGTGGTAAGTCCCACCCTGCCATATAAGCATCTGGCATTTGTTTTGTAATATGGTGGGCCAAAAAGGTTTATTGAGCCTCAAAACCCCATATAAGACATACCTTGGACCTTGGTTAGATAACATTGGCCGGCTGAAAAGTGTGAATGAACTCAGGTTACCAACACAACCCCTGTTGCGCCCCTTTTTACCAACACAACCCCAACTTAAATGGGGACAAATTTGCATCCCACTTCTTTTTTATTCATACTCCGCTTATTCTTGCACTCGTTTTATAAGGTGATCTCCTCAGCTAGATCATCTTTACAATAATTTACATCATTTTGGAACTTTTAATTATATCTAAAGGGGAATTTACTTTTAATTTAGATCATCCATTTTTTTTTAAATTTCACCCCAACTTTTAGTGGAACTAACAATTTGTAGAGGTGTCAATTGGGGCGTGCCGACCCAGGCATGGTACAACTACAACACAGCCCAACCCATCCCATTTTGTGCGTGGACCGACACAGACCATTAGATGGGCTGTACTGAGCATGCCTCTTAGGCCCAGTGGCATGAGCACGGCCAGAGAACGATTTTGGCCCAGCACAGCCCAAATACGGCACACAACTCAGCACGGCTCGAATCCAGCACGAGTCCAGCACGTGTAAGCACAGCACGATGGCTGGCACAAAGCATGGGTCATATATAGCCGTTGTTAATGTAATTTTTGAGGCTTTAAATAATTTATTTAAGTCGTTAATGAAATTCTTTAGGGTTCGATAATTTATTTAAGTTGTTAATGTAATTTTTATGATTTTAAAATAATTTTATACAAAAAATTTAAATAATTAAAAATTTACTAAATATTATATAAAGAAATAAATGTTAAACAAAGAAAAAAAACTTAATTTTATATATTTTACTGACTCTGGCCCGTTGAAGCATGACTAGGTGGCCCGTTGGGCGACCCATCAGAACTCAAAATTCAATAAAAAAGAAATAGAAATTTTTAATAGGTGCCCCACAACACGTTGGGCACGACAAGACCCAGCACTAGAACTTAGCGTTGTTGGGCTAGTGGGTCGTGCTAGACTAACCTAAATGAAAACTCAGCATGACCCAATTGACATCTCTAATAGTTTGTAATGATGTGATTAATGATCTACATGGTGAGATCATATCTAAGCCTAAAAGAATGTAAAATAAGATATTAATAATAAAAAAATGTGGGGTGGAATTAGGGTTTCTGTTCTTTTTTCTTTTTTCTAGGCCTTGGCCGCTTTGAGAAACAAGGGTGCAACGAGATTTAGGTATTTACCCATCAAATAACAAAAACTATACTAATTTTCAACGAGTAATGCTAAGGGGACTCCATTATGATCTCTATGGGGAAGACATCACCCTCACAAAAAATCAATCCTTGGATCATCTCAATGTGGGTCCTACATACTAGTGAGTCGGCAAAAAAAGATTCCCGGTAGCATTACATCTTCTTTTTTTTTAGAGCACATACAATTTACACTAACACTCATGTACCGAGAAATGTTATTGGCAGGGCCGACCCTAGGTTTTAAGAGACCCAAAGCGAGCGTTGAAAATGTGGCCCCCTATATTCGTAATAAAAAAGTAGGCACTCAAAAAAAAATTCTATTAAGTTTGTGCTCAGTGAAGTTTTGCAAAAATTTACAACCTAAAGTTCTATTGCACATGCCTTGGTTCTTAGTGGCGGAGCCAGCTTGTGCCCACTGGGGGAAGCTACCCCCACTTAAAAGTTGTAAAAAGCTATATACCTATATAGATTTAAGAGGATGAATCAATGTTCCCATTAAACCCCAATCATGTGGGCCTACATAAAGAGGAACCAAGGGCTTAATTTTAGCAACAATGTTGGTTTCGTGATGTAGATTATCATATCCGAAAATCATGACTTTCTAAAACTTCTAACCCCATTAAAATTTATTGGTTGCATATTGATGTCTTAAAGAAAACAGTTTAATATTTTGATGAACAGATTTAAGGGGGCTAGAAGTTTTAAAATAAAATATTTTTGAATATGATTCTCTACATAGTGAGGAGATCATCCAACCTAAATTCAGCTCTTAGACCAGCTTCCTCTTCATATGAATTGGAGAATTCAGGATGGAGGCGTTTGATCCCTCTATATTTTATATTTTAGAAAAAAATTAGGTCCTTTAGTTTTTTAAACTTAGGAGTATGAGATGTTGGGCCAATTTTTTTTTTTTTTCTAATCCTCAAATTTATGAGAGGTTCGGTTTTTTTATATGATCTTATCATATTTTTTTAGGGTCCGATTTTTGAGACACAAGGTTTTGAAACAAAGTTTAAACATATTCTATTCTCTGCTGGATATAATGATCTAAGTCATGATCTTTATCACTTCCTAAATTTAAAGACTAATTCCTATTGAAAGGTGTAAAATCTTGAGATTAAATTGTCGTTGTGGATCTTACACCAATACAAAAACCTGCAACTTCTCTACTAAAATAGTAAAGCGGTAAGTAGGATATCGAACCAAATCAAGTAGAGAACCG
>MVGT01003168.1:262902-303439 GCA_002174775.1 Macleaya cordata
GTTTTAAAATAGACGGGTAGGATAACAGATGGAGGATAAAAGACTAATTCAAATTTTGAATTTGAATTATGGATCTGTGTAAAGATAAGATAAGGCAGATTTGAATTTGAATTTGAATTTGAATTTGAATTTGAATCTGAATCTTGGATTTGCCAGAAGATAATGATCCAGTGCTGCTCAGGTTCTGATCCAGTGCTTCTCAGGCTCTTAGAAAAACTCTAAAAATATTTAAAATTCTGCAGCTTCTAAGGTTTGAACTCAGGACCTATTACGTGAACAACTAGCTAGCTCTCAAGCCATCTTTGCCAACCACCTCTTGTGTTATAAAGTGACCCAATTTCTCATCTTTGGGCTGATTCACATGCTTTTTGACTCATTTTGTGGACTTCCAAACTTAATCCCTATAAAAATACAAAACGATCACAATTAGCTCTTTTTTTAACAATTTTGAGGCTTAGTAAAATGTTTTTTAAGGGTCAAATATTACAGTTTTGAGTGCTTATCACCTATATTAAAGGAAAATAATTGAGTTGTTAACCATTGGATGATTATATCCAACAATAAATAGAATGTGTTTAAACTCTGTGTCAAAATCTTGTGTCCTAAGAACCTGACCCATTTTTGTAAGGTCGATTTATTGAGGCACCAAATTGTGAAAACCTGGTGCTGTAGGAACCTGACTTTTATTTATTTATATAGGTGTTGTTTTCTTTTTCTTTCTTTTTATAACGTTGTTGTTCTCTTAAAGGGCTCCCCCATAGAGGTAAATTTCTGGCTCCACAACTTTTAGTTCTAGTTGTATAAGTGCAACTATTACACCAATTTGTAGTGGTCCCCAATTTGACTTTAGTGAGGTGGGGGACTTCTAGAATTTAGTGCAATGATTGCACTTAAAAACCCAAATTAACAAGGGTCCCAAAATTATGTTATTTCATGAAACCAAATTTTTTCCAAGCATTTAGTCAAGCAATGAACGTTTGCATTAACTAATAATTGCAAACTTAATGTGCATTATCAGAGCCAATCCCACTTACTTAATTTCAATCAATCCAAAAATATTCATAAATAAATCATTAAATGTTTTTGTCTTGGGGAAGAGAGGGCCAAATTTTTTTTACACGAAAAGGGTTAGGAACCCCCCTTTTTTCTAGAAATCACGAAGAAGACATGCGTCATTCGGTTTGTGTACACAGTCCCTCTGTTTTATTGGTTTTGTGAGTAAAGGGCTTGCAGTAGTTTTTTTTAAAGTGTAAATTTTGCATGCCTAAACTACCCTTCTGTGTATGCAAACTGCCCATTCTTAACTGTCTTGTTTCTAGTAAATGATGACATGGGAAAAAGAGAAAAAAATAATGTTTTTAACTTCAAAATGCTATAACTTTTAATCTACAAATTAGTTTTGGATAAAACTTATATTTTTGGAAAGCTTTTTTCAAGATCTTCAAAACAAGACCAGACAACAATACTAATTCAAAAAAAAAAATAATTATAATTCAACTATGCAAACCCAGATTGCATATCCGGGTGAGATGCAAGTTGTAATTTACATAGTTTATTTCCCTCAAATTTGAGTATTTACACTTTTGTAAGCCTATATGCATATCAAATTTGCTTGTTTTGATGTTTATTGATGTATTGTTAAAAGTAAAATGCATGTTGAAAACCTAGTATAAGCAAGTTGTAATTTGCATAGGATATTTTTTGAAATTTTAAGTTTCTGTACTTTTTATAGCATATATGCATTATACATTATTTTGATGCTCAATGTTGTATTGTTGAACTTGAAATGCATAATTAGAAACCTAGTGAGTATGCAAGTTGTAATTTGTATATTTATTTTTTTTGAAATTCTAAGTTTCTGCAGTTTGTTTTAGCCTATATGCATTATGCATCTGCTTATTTTGATGTTCAATAAAGAATTTAAGTTCATGATAAGCAAATTCAAATGTAGGAACTCATATGTGCAAACTTAACTATTGTATGCAAATTATAATTTGCATATCAAAATTTTTATGCAGATTTGGGTTTGCATTTGCTTTGTATTTGGATTTTTTTTTTTTCGAATTTGGTATCCATGAGTCCATGACTGATCTTGTTTGAAAGATCTTGAAAATTGCTTTATAAAGACATAATTTTTGCTCAAATCCGATTTATATTTTAAAAGTTATAGCCATTTTAAAGTTAAAAAATAAAAAATTTCTCTCTCCGCCACGTGTCAAAAGAAAATTCAGTAGAAGGGGCTTTCTGTCTTTTTGCGCGCGCTAGCGTGCGCCATAGCCTCTGTGCATAAAAAATAAACGGCTGTCCTCCCCCTTACTTTTTTCGCCATGCAAGGGTGTACCACCTATTTTTCGATTTTTTTTCTTTACCCTTTACTGTCCAATCAGACATCCTTTGTGGCCCCTAATTTTTTGGGGACCCCAAGCGAAGCATGTGCTGCTTACGCTCAAGGCCGGCACAGGCTATTGGGACTGGCCCAATAAATATGTCCATCTAAATAGATTGAGGTGGCACTCCCAATCCACCACTCATTGTGTAAAACAGTTAATTGCATGGACCCCACAAATACACAATCAGTTGTAGATTGTGGGTGCCACCTCAATCTATTTAAATGGACAAATTCATGGGCCGGTCCCAAGAGCATTTTTCCTCGCGTACCCGACTTTTATGGCTAATGTGTTTGAATTAGGTCTATAAGTTCTTAAAGGGTCAGGTTATATAGTCCCCCTCATATAACCCCCGCTTGTGGGGCCCACATGTAATGCATCCAGGAGCAATGTTTTTAGAGATGATATTTTCTTCATTATGTATTTCATCATAGTAAAAAATCAGCTCGTTCTAAAACTTCTAACTCCCTCAAATTAGCCCTTAAAATTTTTGTAAGTTTTAAACTTTTATTTTGACCGTTGATTTAAAACGGGTAGATTTGAAGTTAGAAGTTTCAGAACAGACTGATTTCTGATAATTGTGTTCTTCTCATCATGTAGATCATTCAGCCCCTGGATGCATTCTATGTGAACCCCACGAAGGGGTTTTTTTTTTTAAAGGGGTTATATATCCTAAATATTCGCAAATGTGAAAACTCTCGTTACAAGAAGAAAAAAAAAAGTTGGATGTTGTCTAACGGCCTAGGACACCGTGAATATTTGCAAATGCGAAAATTCATAGTTTATCACGTGTTTGTAGGGATCTAAGTAACCAAAGCGCGGGTCGGAGCGGGAACGAAAGTGGGAGCGGGAGCGTCGGAGCGGCCGATTAAAAAATGTTCTTAGTTCTAAAATACTTTCGGAGCGGGAGCGTTGGAACGTAATTCGGAGCGGGAGCGCGAGGTTCCGGAGCGGGAACGTTACCCCTATACCAAGGTTTCGGTTACTAAGGTAGGGATAGCAGATCTTATGCCCCCGTTTGATTATCTCATCCCTGTCCCCACGTTGATTTTGGCTTGTTGGGCCCACATGGACTCGATCCAACGACTAATTTTTATGAGATTGTTCTCCTCGCCATATATATATAAAAATTATCTATTTCTAAAACTTTTAACCCCATCATAAGTTAATTGGAGATAAACGGTGATAAAATCATCTTTTAATTGAATAATGAACGGTTGATTTTTCAATCAACTTTTGATGGCTTTAGATGTCTTAAAATAAACTGGGTTATAGTGAGAATGAACCATACGACGAGAACATTCTCACAAAAAATCAATTGTTAGTTCGACTCCATGTGGGCTCCACAAGCAAAAATCAATGAGGACAAGGAAGGGACATACAAAATGGGAACAAAAGATGTTTTCTCCTTTGTAGGTGATTGATTAGGGCATCTAATAACAAATATTTAGTGGAATTCGCAGGGGGCCAACAAAAAGCAATCTAAGATTTTTTATTTATTGTTTTCTAATTTATGGAATTTTAATTAGCACATACAAATATTCTATGTACCAAGCAGGGCCTAAAACCATTTTCCGTGTTTTAAAACACTTGGGTGCAAGTATAACCGCGTAAGTTTGTGTTTGACTGCCTACTTTTCAAATCTTCCTAACCGTTTTAACATCAGAATATTTTTAAAGAAAAAAACAGCCACAGTTGCTCCCATGCTCTCTCTTCTCTCTGTAACTTCTCATCCATGGCTTCTTATGTCTCTGCAACTTCTCTTCTCTTCTCTCTGATTCTAATTTATGATTCTCCAATTCTCTCTTCTGCATCAGTCTTAGAAGATTTAAACAATCTACAACCACCTCCAGATTTCAACGCAACAATTTCAAATAACTGTTTAAAAAACCCATCCCTTAGATACTGTAATTTCATCTCCACAGACCTCCCTGACATCTTCAAATCCACCATTGTTGCACACTATCTCTGTAATGAATCAAAGAACCCTAACTGCCATGATGATTCCTTCACGAAGATAGACCTTCAAAACCGCCCGAAGATCACTCCCCTTTACTTATCCTTCACCTTCTTCTGGAAGTACTGTCCCTTAACAATCCTCAAAATCGACCTATCCAACAATTCGATTAAAGGAAATTTTCCTTCTGACATCCTACAATGTTCTCAAATCCAAGCTCTTGATCTTAGCCATAACCAACTCACCGGAGATTTCCCTTTACTAAGTTTTTCTCCTCTGACCAATCTTACACTTCTTAATCTCTCTTACAACCATTTCTCGGGAATTAGGATCTCAGACTCCCAGTTCTTTCAACGGTTTAAATTGTCGAGCTTTCTAAACTCAGGCCTACTTCCTGATCACCAAAAATTCAAGATCAAGGTCGTGTTTTTCCTAATTGGGTTTCCAATCTTTGTATTTCTGACGGTTGTTTGTTTTGGGTGGATCTGTTTCTGGAGGCCAGATTTTTTACCGTCATTCCTCCGACACCAGCATAAATTTACACCTGCCATGCTGAAGGCAGCAACAAATGGATTCTCAGAATGCAATTTGGTTGCAAAGATTGGGGAACTTGATGTATATAGAGGAACTATGAGAGATGGAACTGAAATTCGGATTGAGATCTACAGAGACAAGATTCCGTCTGAAGAGCAAAGGAAATTTGTAGAAGAATGCAGAATCCTTGTTCAGTTGGACCACAAAAACTTAGTTCGAGTGTTGGGTTGGTGCGATCATCGGAGACTAAGGGCCATAGTTACAGAATGGACTGATGGAGTGAACATTGAGAGATGGTTATCACAGTCACCACCATGGAAGCAAAGATTGAAAATTTTGGTGGGGGTTGTTGAAGGAATGTGTTATCTCGAGGAACAATGGCCAGAAGTTGTATATGATCTTAAGACAAGTAGCGTGCTATTGTCTGAGGATCAAGAACCATTGATTTCAAGGTTTGGTGTTGGAGATCAGAACAACAATTCAAGAAGTGAGCCTAATATTTTGATTCTCTAATATTCTTTGGTGTTTCCATCCGATATATGCTTTTTGTACAGCTAAAAGAATTGATTTTTTGATCAAAAGTACTATGTGAAATCTTCGTTTTTTTCCTCTTCCTCTATCCCTATCCCATAGGTACAGCGTTTGAATCAAAAGAGAAACATGACCTGCAGCAAAAAAACTGGGTGGTTCAATCAAAATTCATTGACTAGCATTTGCTGCTGCAGAATAAACCAATTTAAAAATGGGATATTCCAACAGGTAGACCTTTCTTTGATATAGGAACTAACTCTATTTGTGATCCAGGTAGGATAAGTCATGAAAGATTGATCAAAATTTTTAGGAACATAAAATATAGAAATGGATGATACCTGAGAGCTGTGGGGGATAAAAGATGAACCTGATCAGATCTAAAATATCTACTCTAAAGGCGAGTAACAACCACAGATGTTTCCAAGTCTTTAATCTTTCTAAGAGTTTTCAGTTTTTTGTTTCTTGGTTTTCAGTGGTTTACAGGTTCGGAATTTTTCTGCTTGAAATGGTAGCAAACAGGAGATCATACAAAGAGTTCAAACGGGGAGAGAGAAGTTTTATCGAGTGGGTGAGGATGCATTACCCGGAAAACATGTGGAAAGTGATGGATGAGAGAATGAAAAAGACAGGAATCACTTACGAGCAAGCTACGCAGGGAATAGGCTTAGCTTTGCTGTGCACAGATCTCTCAACTGATCATCGACAGCCAGGCTTGGACCAGATATCTGACATAGTTACTAGAGTCTATGAGTCTTCTCTTGTTTCAGCATCTCCCAGCCATAAGAGATCGCGACGGGAAAGTGATTAAGAACAGAGATGCAACAAACCAAGATGAACCTGTAAAATTCAGCAACTAGCATAAATTCATGTCAGTAACTGATAGACCCTAGGAAATAGAGCAGACAAAGCAATCGTCAGACGAGATGTTTAATCCTTTTATAAATTATAAATAAAAATGCATGTACTGTTGTGGACTGGTGGCGTAAGAAAATATTTTATTTTCCAATTGATATATTTATTACTAATATTACATAGATATTATACGACATACATGTTCATTAACATGTCTGACCATGATTCCAATTTTTTAATTCTACGTCACAAACATTCTAAAATATTCTAAATTTCTACAACAAATAGAAGATGTAGAAATATCAACAAAGAACTAGAAGAAGTAAACAAAATTAAACTTAAATTTTGATTATAATTTTAACAAAAATTTATGAACTGGTTATTACAGAAAATTGAGAAGGAAATAGGAAAAGAAACAAGGGAAAAGCTTACAAAAATCAATTCAAACAAAGTTGCTGTGAAAAGCAATCTTTGATAGTTCATGTTCTGAGTAGATAAATTCAATCTCAAGTACAGCAAGATTGTAAGTTGCGATGAGAAAAATATAGATTAATCTGTCAGACTTGGACTTAAAAGAGGAAATTTGTCACTTGATGAGGCCAGGTAGATTGGATAGCATTTTGGCTTTGGTACAATGAACTCGCCTAGGAATATCAGTTGTTAATGCGTACATCTTCACTTGGAATAATTCTGCAGGAAATCCCTTCTGATCCTGAAATAATCAAGAGTTCTTTTTAAAAATTGAGGAAACGATAATAATTTAGCAAGGGATTGTGTGATAGAACTCCGATAAAATACATGGCAAACCTTACGACTGAACTCTAGGTAATGTGAAGATGTAACATCAGAAACCCCACCCATCAGGGAGAAAAATTTGATTCGCTTCCCACTTTCTCACTCTTGGGGAGGTGGGGCCTACTCCTTGACTTCACCCTCACTCTTGGGGAGGTGGGGCCTACTCCTTGACTTCATCATCAATAAGATCTTGGACATGAAGTAAAGTTCAAATTTGTTTGAATTCGTGTTTGGATTAAGGCAACAACACTTTTTTGCCAATCATTTAAACACATTTACAGTTCTCATTGCTTTCTTATTACCAAAAACTTAAGACTATACCACAGAGCCAATCAACAGACCAGGTTTAGTGAGTTAGTGGAGTATGTCCAATTGTAACCAGAACAAACCTTTGACTTAAATAGATATAGTCCACACCGTTTGAAGAGCTCCTTGAAGTATAAATCTGACCTTGTAACACTCTTATCCTCCTTGTCCAACACAAATCCTGCAAATAAGCAACTTCTCAGCACAAAATAATCACCACTCGTAGATCAGATTGCTTACAAAAAAAAAAATTTGTTTCTCATAGATAAACTCCTTAAAAGTAATGAAAAGTTAGAGAAGAAGAAGAACAATAAGAAGAAGAAGAAGAAATCGTGGGGAGAGAGAGAATAATAGTAGTAGTCAAAGATACCGTAGGCTCTCTCCCCCTTATATCTATTTTATTTAAGAGAAACTAAAATAGAAAGTGTTTTAGCAAAACCTTAACTACTGTTCACGTGGTACTGTTCACGTGAACAGTAACCTAGAAATAGAAACTACTTAAGCAATTACATGCCCAATACTCTAAGTAGTGGGCCCAATACTCAAATCGTCTAACACTCATGTCAAAAGATTCCTCTGTTGTTATTAAGTATGTGCACCAAGAGTGAATCTGTTTGTGTCTATGTAACAAAAACCGAGCTTTTTTTTAGGTTTTCTGCCTAGTCAATGGGTATCCATAAAAAAATAAAATCTATAAATTTTACTGATCAAAAGAAAAATACACTTGTTGACTATTGACATATAATAAAACACATCCTAAGACGAACTGTGGTATCACCCTTCAGTTTAGTGGTTTCTTAAAAATGATGACAGAAAAGATCTCTAGAAGTGGACGGTGCATTTCTCCACATGCTGTTTCTATAATGTTGTTTACCACACTTTAGCTTTTTCATAGTTTTTCTTCTTATATATTTTTTAAGTCTTTGGATACTGTTATGGTGTATGGAAATGTTTTTTTTTTTTTTTGTGAAATGTGAGAATATATATTAGAAAGAAAGAGAATGTACAAAAAGAATGGAGACGACACCAGGCCGTAAAACATCCAAGCGCCTGAATGACACTCTCCCAAAAACAGACAAAATCCTGGAATTGGAATGATCCCAGAAGACCCAGACCTTTTCCCCACCCATACAACACACCTTTAACTCCAAGTATGATTACATGAAAAGGAAAAGACTTGGATTGAAAGATCATCTTGTTACATATCTTCCACAATGTCCCGAACATCGCGTGAGGAAGCAGTCGTCGAAGTTTACTACCTCTCTTAGAAAACTTACAGCCACACCATGCCTCAAGAAACTCACCAGGAGGACGAGGACAACACCAACTCCACCCAAACGATTCAAAGAAGAAGCCCCAGACTCCGAAGGCCACCTCAAAATGCAAAAGAAGGTGTTCAGCCGAAATGTTTTCTTTTACTTCATATATATATTTTTCCTTAGTTTCATTAATTATCGTCTCTTCTAAATAGTTATATATTAAATTTTAATACATGTGAAGGAGGTGTCTACAACACAGGCTTCTTTGAAGCCATTGTGTCACATACCTTATGTAAGACCAATTATTCTACACTATCAGAAATTGAGAAATGATATGGGATCTCTCTTCGTTAGATAAGTTTCTTGGGCATATATGGGCCCAAAATATTGCAGATTACATTGTGTCCCCCAAAAAAACATAGAAGTAGAAACAACAAGTGTAAATATTGCAGAGAGAGTTGCACCTGATTTAGCGATATTCTCCTTCAGGACAAAAAATCCATTAGGTTTGAGGCCAACCTGAGAAGAGGAACATTAATTAGCACAAAAGTGATACGTTAACCAGACTTAAATACGAGATTTTCTTGATAGAATGCAGGAGAGCAATAAAAGATGGACATATAAACAAACAAACAAACAAAAACAGAGAGACATGACAACTAGAATTTATGACATCGTTCAACTTCCACTTGTGATGTCAAATTTAATTTTCCATTAAAGTTTGCCCTTTTCTGATTGGTTTAAAGGATGGAACGCTCAGGTTGGGATCAAGATTTTCAAATTTTTGGCACAGCAGGCCTAGGTGAGACAAAGCAGAAGGTGGACTCAAGTCCTGTGCATGTAAACTAAGTATTTATACAGGCAGGTCCCGACAGTGTTTTTGATACATAAAGCAAACATGCAAGTAATTTAGTTGATTTTTTAACCTTCCTGGACTCTACTGTATGAGTTGCTTACTGTAGTCCATCTAAACAAGGAAGAAGCAGCAGAAAGGAGAAGATCGAAAGGAAATGAATCACTACAAGAAAATAAAAAAAAAACAAAACACACAAACATTGGCCAGTGTGGATAAAAATAAAAAATGCTTCAGACAACCTTAACGCTCTATGGTTCTGTTCACTGTCTAGCAGTGGTGAAGCCAGGAATTCATCATCATTGGGGCACCAAGTAGATATTGAACTATTAAGATTAGGGTACCTATTGTTGGTAAATCGATGGTGAATGTTAATCAGTAAAAAAAACCCTATATTCGAACAAAGGGTTATATATTGAAAAGGATGCATAAGTTGCATAGAGATTACACAGGAATTACAATGGATTTATGTTAAAAATAACACCATCCCACTTTACAACCAAAGCCCAAAACAACAATGCTTAAAAACAGGCCATTAATAGGTCCTTCAATTTACTAGAAATTTTAAATTATTTTTAGAATTTTACTCTAAAGTAATTTCAAAATTCCCATGGGGGCACGTGCCCCCCATGGGACCCCACCTGCCTTCGCCACTGCTGTCTAGAGTTCTTCAATTCTTTCACAAGATATTAGGAACTTAAAAACTAAAATTTTAAAGCTTATTTCACTAAGCATTAAGTACAAAGATTTATTTTACCTTCGCTCGCTTGAAGAATGATATGAAGTCATCATCAGCGAGCTGCCCAATACACCACTGCACCCATATAACATCGTATCTTCCAGCTTCTGGAGTGAATTCCTACAAGTTCACTCACAATGTGTCACATGAAAAATGCTTAAAATGGTGTTCATATGGATATGAGGAAAGCTAAAGTCAGCAATAGACTGCTTAATAAGCATAGTATACATTTAAAAGACCGACCTCCCAATGTCTCCCACCAAGAAGGACCAGGTCTAAGAATGTTGATCACAATCAGCTGATCCATAAACTTTTTCTGAGATTTTCCTTTGTTCTACTTTTTTTTTCCCTGATCATCCGGGAAAATGGGATAGGATAGGATAGTTAAGAGGAGTATTAGGATCAGCTAGCTTCATAGTCTCTTTGGTGGTTCCATTGAGTGGTTGGTTCATATTTAAATGTAGCTATGATGTATGAGCAGCACATACAGCAAGCATAGTGTCTTCCTCTTAACTTGAATATCCATATATCTGCACGAGAAATATGAGCTTTTGTGTGTTTTTTATTGTATGTGTTTTCTTGCTTTTGCAAGTGCGTGTATATATATTCCAGGAAAGAGAGCTTAAATTACCTGAAGTGGAACACAATAAAAATTGACAGCCTTGTGATTATCTGAGACTGTACCATTCTCTGGACACAAACTTTCACGGGCAGCTTCAAGAAAATGTGATACAGGCTCTTCTAGATCAACCTAAATCCGCAGCACATTAAACATGAAGCAGATAAATAAAAGCTGAAGGACAATTTTCAAGTACTAAATGGTGAACCAGAAAGAAACTTAATGTAGTATTCACTTGAAACAGGATAGTATAACATAGATTTCCTTATGTATGTTATTTTGTTCACTTGAAGTGGATAATCATCCAAAGAAAAAACTGCTATAGAGAGTGTAATTACATTAAGAGGGTATTGGACAACCAGATCCAGAAGTATAAATGCTTCACCTTCTACTACTTATAGAAGCTCTTCTACTTCTGAGAAGTAATTTTATTATGTGCCACTCAGTTAATATAGAAATATGTCTTCTTATCACTATTTTAGTTTTGAACTGTTTCAGGCAATAGAGAGGATAGTCTCTGCCAGTATCACAAAATTATACTCCCAGCAAGATATATCTACATATTCACAACACTCTCCAGCAAGCCATCAATCTCCTAAGATGGAATATATGCACGCGCATACTTCTCCATAATTGACTCAATTTCAAGTACAAAACCAAGGACGACCCTTAGTTTTCTGGATGTTTTTATTACTCTAATTTTTGTGTTGGCTTATGTATTTTTGGGGATTATAAGATCAGATTTGAACTACGATTGTAAATCATTTGAGTTGAGATGTTAAACCTATTTTTGGGTCGGCTCTGGATTTCATTTGTGTATGTGGTATCCAGTTTTTACTTTAAATGTCTATGCTAATTGTAGTTCAAATATCTACTCAAGTAGTTCAGGAACGCCACAAGCTTAAAATAGGGATGCGTGAGAAGACTCTATATAAAGAACTCTACTTATGTAATTGTTTTCTTATTCTCGATTCATATAGTAATATATTTGACAGAGGATTCCTATTTATTCTGTAGTAAAGAAAACTCAGTAAAATAAACATGATATTCGGCTAAACACTATGCAAATTATAATTTCCATACACAACTTTGTAATTTTCTATTAATTTGTTAATAGTTATTTTTTTAACGATGAAAACTATAAAGAAAAATAATTTGAACAAAAGATAAAAAAAAATTCCTCCGATGCAATCTATTTTCACTATCAAAATAAAAAAAGTTTTCTAACTTCTTATGACTATAAAAGATGTATAGGAAAATAAAAATACTAATTTTAGAAAAGATAAAAAATTAAAATCAGAATTACAACACCAGCCATTGAAACAACTAAGCCAATTTGATTTTTATTCAGACGAAGTAGAACTAATTAAATATTTAAAAAAAGTAAGAACATTAAATAGTTAAAATATTTTCTAAAAAATTTAATATTTTAAATGATAGTAAAATAATATAAAAAATACACAATATTGGGTTAAAACCCCTTTTTTTAGGGGCGGTTTGACGGAGAGGACGGGCTTCTTTTGAGTTGTAAGCACCGTCCCTCCTTTTTTGCGTTTTGTAAAGTAGGTCCTTAGTTTTTTTTTATTATTTTTAAATGACAAATTTTGCATACCTAAACTACTCCTCTTTCAGTTTTAAGTATGTGTAATGCAACTTATAATTTGCATAGGCTATTGTTTTGTTTTTATTTTTGTTTTATTGACGGACTATAGCTTTTAATCTTTTTTTTTTTTTTTTTGTAACTTGGTTATGCAAACAGATTGCATACTTAAAAATCGGCGAGCATCCGGAATGAATGAAGTGGGTCTAGACCCAACTCGTGACATAGGCAAAAAAGGTTTGAATGCCCCAATTCTCCCTAAAGCCATGTGAACACTCGAGAAAAATACCAGAACCGGTTCAATACATGAAAGATGGCATCCAACACTATTCTATCCTTGAAATAAGGTTGCGTAATTGGTCTCCGCTTTCCTGGCTTGTTCGGCTTAGGAAGGATCGATACATCGGAGAAAGCTCAAAGGAGGCACCCATTAGGTAGTTTTTCATAATCCAAAGGTTAGCGGTCCCACTCTCAGTCACCTTAGCGTAAGCGCGTAGATTGATCTCATTACAATAAACAGAAAGAGGAGAGCAATGTAACTAATACTTCCACAAAGCTTGTCGTCCCAGAATCATCTCAATTAGAAAAGGGGACTTTACAGCGAATGCTTTCAATGCTGCCTTCTGTTTGCATGTGAGAAGTCAAAATCCAATGAATATGACTTTTTGGTTCTAGAAATATGTCAGGTACTGTCTTTGGAATGATCATAGATCCTTGGTAGTTGTTGTCAGTTTTTAGCCCGGAGTGTCCTACTGTTGTGTTGATGAAGGAGCTCGTGTACGAATGAATCATAGTGAGCTGGTACAGAAAAGAACCTGTCTTTCAGAAACGGGGTGGTATAAATCTTAGGCAAGCGAAGATATAAATCTTCTTTCATTAGGGACGGGTTTCCCAAGAAAAAGAACTCAAAATGCTCTTTCAGTCGCTAACCCTTTCTCCGCTTTGGAAGTTTAGATTTTCTTTCCGTTTGGAAGGTTTCTAAAGATTGAGATAAAAAACCACCCTTAGCAATTCAAGTCCCATACCCAATTCCAATTATAATTTGTATACTTAAAAATAATGCAAATTATAATTTGCATAGGCATTTTTCTTTTCTTTTCTTTTCTTTTTTGTAACTGGGTTATGCAAACAGATTGCATACATAAAAAATTTGCATACTTAAAAACAATGCAAATTATAATTTGCATAGGCGTTTTTTTTTTCTTTTTTTTTTTTGTAACTGGGTTATGCAAACAGATTGCATACATAAAAACCTATGCAAATTATAATTTGCATACTTAAAAACAATGCAACTTATAATTTGCATAGGCATTTTTAAATACTTTTGAGCATCTGCACTTTTCAAAGCTTTTATGCAAACAAATTGCATAAGAAAAAAAGCCGAAAAACTACTTTTTAAACAGTGCAAATTATAATTTGCATAAGCGTTTTTAATACTTTTGAGCATCTGCACTTTTCAAAGCCTCTATGCAAACAAATTGCATAAAATAAAAGCCGAAAAACTGCTTTTTAAACAATGCAAACTATAATTTGCATACAATTATTTAAGTTTTTAGCTTGTTAAATGGGTTTTTTCTGGATTTTTTTTTTTTTTCTGAATTTGGTATTCATGTCTGATCTTGTTTTAAAGATCTTAAAAAATGCTTTACAACGGTATAAATTTTGTTCAAATCCAATTTAGATTTTGAAAGTTATAGCCATTTTTATGTTAAAATTCATTAATTGGGTTTTGCTAACGTTCACCATCGTTATTCAGAAGATGGTTTTTTCGTCTTTTTGCATCGTGCTAACATGTGCCGAGGACTGTCCGTGCATAAAAAAAAAATGTTGTCCTCCACGTCAGTTTTTTTTCCCATGCAAGGGCATCCTACTCATTTTCCGTAAAAAATATTATATTGCATGTATTTATAGTATTTAAATGTTTTTAATTTAATAAGCAAGCAAGAGAGGTACCTTTCGACTACACAATTAAAAAGGTCAAATTACTGAAGAATATTAAGTAAAATTTACTGAAAAGTAAATCTTACAATAACACTTTAACAGTAACAATTTAGAAATATATTTTTCTACAAACTAATTTTTCCTTCAATAGGATATGGTTAAGGAAGATTTTTCCTATACGGGTCGTTTAATAGGATATATATTTTTCTTAGAAGATTTTTCCAAATCGATGATGTCTTCCACTTTATCCCTTTTATTTAAATTTGATTATGTTATTTTTTTTAAACGTTAGATGCTAACTGATTTTTTATTTGCTCTATGTCCTCTATGTGACAATTTCTCTCTTTCAAATTAAAAATTACTAATAATAACAATATTACAAATCATACTAATTAAATCATATTGATTAATCTAAAGTCTAAACTTTAAAATGACTATTGCATATATACAGATTTTTAAAATTGACTGCCCGTATGTAGCACGGGCTATTAAGACTTGTTAGGGTATACAAGGTAATAAAAAGAACAGAAAGGAAAAAGAAACAAAATAGGGGCAAGCAACCAACCCTCCCACCACCACCTTATAACTTATAAGTTAATTAGAAAAAAAAAAAAAAGTTAAGTATCGCAATGAAACATGACAAATGGTCAATATCACAAGGTGGTGGTGAGGTGGAGATGGTGCTGGTGCTGTGATGAAGGAGAAGAGAAGAGAAAAGAAAAGAAACGGTGAACTTATGCGTGAGATGAGGAAAAGTGACTTCTGCCATAAGTCAAAAGCATATTTTTTTTTTGCTTCTTTAGTAACTTTTATACTACTCATAAGTCACTTTTATTTGCATTAGATACATGCCTTTTTACCTTTCAACTTAATTAAGAGGAAAAGTTACTTCATATTGTGTTGCCAAACACCCTCTAAAACATTTAATAAAACATTTAAGAAAATAATAAATATAAGAAAGAAAGAAAATCCCCTGCTTTACATCTATTATAATATACTATAGGAGAAGCCTTGGGTTAACAAAACCCTCTCTCTTAGGTGTGGGTTAAAAAAACCTACATTATAAACATATGGCCCAATCTATTATCTATTATTGGGTTAACAAAACCCTCTATCTAATAAAAAAATTCAAATTTTTTTTTTAAAAGAACCTCGTGCCTTGCAGGGGATATGGGGGCTAGTTAATCTCTGTTCGAATAGACAAAAAATTAATCAGGGATAGCGCTTCAAGAATAAGTTTTAATGAGATTTGTTAAAGATATCTATATGTTACTTTCTTCGAGCGCAGTACAGAGCAGTAGAGCACATCCAATATTGGAATAAACTCTTAAAAATCATTAGAGAATTCAAAGTAATTCCTATTATAGAAAGATCTTCTGTGTTTCTTTTTTAAGAACTTTGGTAGGCAATAATTTAATAGTTGATATAGAAACTACTACAAAATCGAATAAATGTCTCCTGAGTGAGAAAGTTTCAATTTCTAGTGAAACGAATGAATATTTTTATGCAAGAAAGTTAATCCTTGTCTGCTAAAGAGTATTGCATGGATGTGTTTGGGATGAGCTCTTCACAAGTCTAATCAGTCTCTCAATGATTTGTACTATACGTTCATTTTTATTAATTCTTAAAATGTTGGGACGACAGTGGAAAGAAGCATTTGAAAAGTTTCTACTTCCGGAAATTTCACTTTTCAAATTCCTTTACTAGAATCTAATCTCTTTATCTGTTCCAAGAAAAGGTAGAGATTTTTGTGTTCGTCATAGAATACCAGTAGACCACATACTTCTTTTTAAAAGGAAGGGCGTTTACACTTCTTTTAAGGTTTGTATATCTGAAATTCCGACTTTTATACACCAAAGCACAGACTTTTTAGAGGTAGTATACAGAAACTCCAATTCATGTTAGAGGAAAGACAAAATACATGCAAACCACATGCTTACGTAAGAACGTGCTTAATGGCCGTCGGATGATTCAACACAGAAATCTTGGTAAGAGAAATCTGAACAGACTTGTATCATGTGGGAATCATCCAAAAGCAATAAAAACTAGTGCTCATAAAGTGGTCAAGCACGTCCTAGGCATATCTGGCCGCTAGAGGAAAATCCCTTATTTCCTTCTCATAGGAAGTGTCAATTTCATTTCTTATGGAAGTAGATTAGACATTACCGAAGAAGAGAAGGAGTCATTTAACTCCAATTAACAGACTTTGAAGGGCTATAGTTCAAAATTCAGTTATGACTCAAAATGTCCAAACCAAATGACTCAATCTCTATGATGACCCAAATGAGACAAACTGGATTTGTATCAGTATGTCAAAGAATCAATTGGTTAGTTTGATTTTCTTATTAATTGATAAGAATGGTACTAATCAAAGATTAGAAACCCAGATGAGACTTGAATGCAAAAAAGAGAGGATAGAAGAATAAAAATAGGAAAAGTTTGTTTTTTTCATTGTTTATATATTCACAGAAGTAAAAAATGTCTATACTTTTCTCTCTCTTCTGCTCAAACTAATTGGCCTAGTGTATTTTGAGACTAATGGATGTCACTTTCACCTACTTTACTTGCTTGCCCTATCTCCAAAAAGAGATAAACTACTACTATTTTTGATCCACGGAGAAGGTTCTCTCCCTTTTCTTGTAGTCCAGTTGCAGTAACCACAGAGTGTTATTCCCCTGAGGGTAGATTGGACTAGGAAATTGGTGGTAAACAGAACTATTCAATTTTAACTTTAGGTTGCATACTATCTTTTAAAATTCTTATATGAAATGGATCATAAAGAGTAGCAGCTACGCCGCCACAACCCCATGCCTGCCTTTCCCTGTTAGAACTTAGAATACACGCACATGGTCGTACTTTAATTCTATTTTAGTGTATCATCCATGATCTATAATTCAATCACTCACAAAGGAGTAAATATGTAACAAGGGGTTTAGAGGATCTATTAGATTCCTCAATTCAATATATATGAAGACAAGATATATAGTATAACACATATTGAGTCAAACCAATCACTCAAACACAGTGCATTAGTTTGCTTGGCAACTTAAAGAGGATATTCCACTGAAATAGATCAAATGAAAACTGAGTTAGTAGTTCTTACCTCATTGAAATATCTTAGAAGAAGATTCTTAGTGACCCTTCCAATGCCAGAACCACAATCTGTAACAGTTCTAGTATTCCATAAGAATTCGTAAGCCAAAATATGAGAGAGAAAGAGAGAGAGAGGGAAAGAGCTGCTTCATTTTAAACCATCAAACAAATAAAGAAAAATATGGAACAACTATACTCTGACTCAAATAAATATTGTTAAGATCCTTGTTCAGAAAATCCAACAAATCTTGCAAGCGATGAAAAACTAAAAACTTAAACATTTGTTGGAAAAAAAAGGGAAGTGTTAGGATGAAGGACCACAGTGTCTTTCACCAAGTTTACTAGGCCATAGCTCAAAGACACTCCATAATCGAATCCTAGTCGAAAACGATGTCAGCAAACTTGCAACTAGGTGACCATTCCAAACCCATACTCCAATAGAGAAAATAAGATCAATATCAGTTACTCTGTAGTCTATATATGTCAATTCAACAGCATAAGAGGAAAGAAAACCAGAGAAGAAAATAGTAGTTTGCGTTGTAGGTTGGGGTATAGAGTTTGGCTTTGAGGACGAGGACCCATTTAGAAAGGGCTTTAGGGTTTTTGTGTTGCACTTGCAATCCATTCTAAGGTAGCAACCCATTTGAGAAATTTTTAGTTGCTGTAAGTAGAGCTTTGTACAGTAATGTAGAGATAAAATCCATTCGAGTGAGTTCCTGGCTTTTCTCTCTACAAAACAGTGTTTCCAAATGCAACTGATTTTGAATTTTTCTAATCCATGAGTGGAAGTTGTGGAAAACTTGTAGGAGGGATCCACAATGCTGAGAGCGTGAGTTTCTCACTTCGCGAAATGAATCTGTTTGAGGTTCATTGAGCATGAACATAGGCCTCCAAAGGGGTGCTATTGGGCTGCAACCAGATCTGGATGTTCAGGGTCCTATTGCTGCCTCAATACCAGATTTGAGTGGGCAACGACCTATTTTTACTAATGCTCAATTTTTTGGGAACCAATAACGACCTGCAGTGTCTAAATCAGTAGTAAGTCCATTTTTTCGAAGTTGGTAAGGCCCTGCATTGAAGACAATTATAGATCTTGGTCGAAAAGCTGTTTGCAATACACATCATAAAGGAATTTTTCAGCTTTATCTCCTTAGTCCTTACAGCTGTAGGATTTAATCATAAACCTGAGAGGTAGCTTTTAAACTCTCATGTGGTGATAGATAGATACTAATCATTTTACCAACACCAAGAAGAAAAGAGAAAGAACCATAGCACACATTCTATAGTTTCCTCATATTAATCCATGCACTATATTTGGGATACAGAATATTCCATTTCCACATATCTCCATTGCTTCCTATTATAAAAGTCAGTCTCCTAGAACCCTAAACGACGATGACGCAAAGTAATAGACAGAGAAAGAGAGAGTACCGAGCGCTACGAGATGTCGAGTGCTTGCAACATCAGCGGCCAAGCGGTCAGAGAGAAGAGTTCTTAAGAAAGCTTCGCTAGCTTTAATGTCAGCATCATTTACATGCCCATATCCACCCAAAACCCCATCTACAGATGCGTCAACACCCTACAACAACAACAACAACCAATACAAACAAAAAATACATCTTCTATCAGTGCTTTGTTTAGGGTTTTAGGGTTTACAGAGAGAGAGAAAGAAGCTTACTTCCCAGTATCCGACGCCTTTCCGGTACCATTCAGTCTTCTGGTGATCTCCTTCTCCGAACTCTTCTCTCCACATCTCCTCTGCGTTCTTGAATTCTCGGCCGTCGGAATCTGACCCACCCACCTCCATCTCCTCTCCTCTCTCTGGCAAACTTTAAAGCCCGAATCCGACTGCTGAATAAGATCAGGGGGAGAGAAGAGAGTACGGAATTGTTTGGTGTTCAACCGAAAAGCACAGCAAGCACTCGCGCTCTGTCTCATTCAGCTTGCTTTCACTACGAATGCAGCTCTCTCTTATAGCCCCGAGCCAGAGGGTGTTGATTAACGTTTCCCTAGTCCATGTCCCTTATACCCACGTGCGACATTTTCATTTCCAAGAAAAGGCCACTGTTGTCCCCACGACCAAATTCCCGCAAGGATAATCATTTCTAAAAAAAAGTAAAAGTGCTTTTGAGAAGTAAAAAATAAGGAAAAGTTTGTATGATAAATTCTCGATTTATAAGTCTAAAAAAATGATGAGTTATTAGTTGTTACACGGTACTTGAGGAGAAGTAACTTCTAAGAAGTAGAAAAGTAAAAAAAAATTGCTCCAAAAAGAAGCAACTTTTTTGCTTCTAGAAGTTACTTTTACAGGACGTTTGGCAACCAGAAGCAAAAGCACTTCTGCTTCTAAAAAAAGCAAAAGTACTTTTGAGAAGTAAAAAATAAAGAGAAGTTAGTATGGCAAAATAAGTTTAAAAAAATGATGAGTTATTAGTTGTTACACGGTACTCGAGGAGAATCAACTTCTAAGAATTAGAAAAACAAAAAAAATTTACTCCAAATAGAAGTAACTTTTTTGCTTCTAGAAGTCACTTTGAAAAAATGTTACCATACAAACTTTTTTACTTTTTGACTTATATAAGTCAAAAAGTAACTTATTAAGTGGTTGTCAAACGACCTCTTAAAATATGTTACTATACAAACTTTTTTATTTTTTGACTTATATAAGTCAAAAAGTAACTTCTTAAGTGGTTGCCAAACGCCCTCTAAAATGAGCGCTATTCAAGAGTGTAAAATTACGCATCAACCGTTAGATTCACCTTGATGTACAGATTACTATAGTAATTGTTGTACGTTTACCATTATTTTTCTCAAAATTATGTGATTCACTTGAGTGTTAATGGGTCTGTTTTGGTTTGATTATTGTACTATCCAGAACTAGAATCTATTATTTCGGTTCTTGTCCGTTTTGATATTCAAATAGGTGTAACTATAATTGGAAGAATCGGTTTCGCTACTAGTCAGTTCTTGAGTGTTTTAATTTGTAGTTTCTAATTTATATTATATTGACGTGGCAGTTTTTCTTATCAGAGTGCCACATCAAGAGAAGTATGTCAACTCAGATTCAATTAATTACGATATAAATTCAATTAATTACCATATACTAATTAATTATAAAGATTAATTAAAAATTTAATGCAATTAATTCGTAAATGTTACACACTTTAATATCAAATTTAATATATTTTCTTTCTTATGTTCACTAGCTCCCTCCCTTCCAAAAGGTTTCAGACTTTAATATCAAATTTAATACTTTTTTTAATGCTTTTTATTCTTTGTTTTATGCCACTAACGATTATGCTACAAAATGTTAGTTTTTAATTCTTTCTCTCTCATTAACTCTCAGTAACGTTTAGTAAAAGAGAGGGGATATATGACCCCCTCTATATGGCCCAATATTGGTCCCTCAATCTGGACCGTTAGTTCTGGGTTAGGTGTATGGTTAGATTGGTCGCTAACGTGGCAACTAAAGTGGATCTATTTTATTCGGCTAACTCAAATATTCAGCTTGGCTCCCTCGGAAACCTCACTCACTCTCTTTCTTCTCTTTCTTCTCTCATTCTTCCCTTTCTTCTCTTTCTTCTCCTCTATCCCCAAAACGAAGAAACCCCTGAACGAGCAGGAGGTTGCCGGAGGTCGCCGGAAGTTCTTCTTTCTGTGAGCAATAAATGTACTGACCATATAAGTCAAACAATTGTTGACTCAAAAAACTTCCTCGGATCAGACGGCTAGAAGCCTAGAAACACGTATAAAATTGGAATACTAAAAGAATCCAATGGCCACAAATCAAACAAATTTTTTACTATATGTTGCCAAACAAAATTGCTCCAACAATTTTTTCTTGAAAACTTTGAAATTTTTAACATTTTTTATTGTTGTTGGTTTTGTAGTCGTTCAGAGACACGCCTAGTGATCGAGAGAGATAGTATAGTTGATCTTTCTTTAAAAGGAAACCAACATCCCAAAAAAAAAATTGATCGATTAATCAATCAACATCTTCAAATTAAAAATAAAAGAATTAATAAATGTAAAAATAAAATTCAAATCAAAACCTGGATTGAAGAAGAACGGCTAGAACAACAACCCACCCATTACTTACATACCCAACATACATACATACATGAAAAGTTTTATGATCCATCATCTAGCTAGGATTGGCTGGTTTTCTACCTGCTCTGCATGATTCAGTCAGAAGTATCAGTCCCTGACTCCTTCCTGCTCCTTCCGTTTTATTGCTAAAGGTGGTTTTCCTCTGATGCTCCTGTAATTCCTTTTTGTTGTTGTTGTGATATTTGGTCATATAGGTAGAGTTCTATTCAAAGAAAGAGAGGTTAGAAGAGAGAAAAAGAGATGGTGTTGTTGTTGTAATTTTTGGTAGAGTTATCGAAGGGAAATCCATAAAAAAAGATGGGTGTTTGAACTTACCGGAGTTTTTGGCTACCTTTTTGGCAACTTCCGGCGACCTCCGTCGAACTCAGTTCGGTACAAATCTGAAAAAAAAAAGGATTTAGGGTTAGGAAAAAAATGGAAAAAGAAAGTGAAAAGGAAAGAGGGAGAAGAAATACCGTGGCGAAGAACTCCGGCGACCTCAAATCTGAAAAAATAAATAAAAGGATCTAAGGTTAGAAAAAGAAAGTAAAAAGGAAAGAAGGGAGAAGAAATACCGTGCGATGAAGAAGAAAAGTCTTCGGAGGGCCCGAAGGTTCGCCGTCTCAGATCTGAGTTCGTCGTCGTCAAGGGTTTCTTCGTTTTGTGGTAGAGGAGAAAAGAGAAGAAAGTGAAGAAAGAGAGAAGAGAGAAGAAAGAGAGAGAAAACTTTTGATATGGCGTGAGTGTGGTTTTCGAGGGAGCCAAGCCGAATTAGTTAGCCGACTAAAGTAGATCTACTTTAGTTGCCACGTCAGAGATCAATCTCACCGTACACCTAACCCATAACTAAAGGTCCAGATTGAGGGGCCAATATTGGGCCATATAGAGGGGGTCATATATCCCCTCTCTTAGTAAAATTAAGAAACAAAATAACGGGTAAATTTTAGATATGGGTAGAAAAGGCATGGGGTCATGAGCGCACAATAAAAAATCGCCACGTCTTGGTTTTAACCCAACTCAACTTTAACTCTAGTTATAATAAATATTTTTAAATATTAATTTATATTTTAAAAAAGAGAGAAAATGTGCATTGAATATTTTGGCTTTGACTCTTTCATAAGGTATCTTTCTCTCTCTCTTTACATCTTACAATAATGTCTCTCTCTTACTGTGATAATAAGTGAATAAAGAACACCATGTTCTTCTTCTTGATGAAAAAAACATAGAGTCCATCAAAATCTTGTAGCAGTCCAATCAAATGCAATTTCACATGAATCTTATCTAGATCCACAATAGGAGAAAATAGGATTTTGTAGATTTTAATAACATGATTTGAATCAATAGATGCCATTGTTGTATGAAAGAGAGAGAAAGCAGATTTTTGCAAAGATTAAGGGAATGAAATTTTTTAAAAAAAATCAGGGTCACTTGCAAAACACTTGCAAATTTTAAATGGAAGATGTTTTCAATGAACAAAGAAGAGCAAATCTTCTTTATCAATACAAAAAATTGCAAGCAAAAGCAAGGAACCTATCCGGTGAGATCTCTAAACTCACAAGAAGTACACAAGGTAATGCACCTAAAGGTAAAACTTCTCACAAATCAAAGAAGGAACCAACTAAATCTTTGGATGTTGGCCTTATGACTTCAAAACCCACTCAAGACAATACAAAAGAAAAATCTGTTTGGGTTAAAAAGGGTGAATTGAAGGCTAATGTTGCTTTAATTGCATATAAAGCATGTAACTCACTTGATTGGTTTCTTGATAGTGGGTGTAGCCGACACATGACTGGAGACAAATCTTGTTTTAGTCATTTCAAAAGTCAAGATGGAGGTTTTGTAACCTTTGGTGATGGAAGCACTGCCCAGGTCAAAGGCAAAGGTACGATTGTGTTACCCGGTACTCCTGAAATCAAGGATGTACTCTATGTGGAAGGTATGAAAGCTAACCTTCTCAGTATTAGTCAAATTTGTGATTCTAATCATTCAGTGAAATTTACTTCCAATCATTGTGAAATCCTGAATGATAAGGGAAAATGTGTAATGATGGGTAGGAGGTCCAGTAGCAACTGTTATATGATTGATGCATCTCCTAACCTAACTTGCAATTTGTCTAAACTTGATGTTACTCACCTTTGGCATCAAAGACTAGGTCATGTCAATTTCAAAGATCTAGCAAAAATTGCTAACAAAGAACTAGTCCGTGGTCTGCCTAAAGTAAGTAAATTGTTTGATGGAATTTGTGGACCATGCCAAAAGGGCAAACAAACAAGAAGTCCACATAAATCATCAAAAGATATTGCTACCACCAAACCTTTGCAACTAGTTCACATGGATCTCATGGGTCCTATGAGAACCGAAACTATTGGTGGAAAACGATATATACTTGTAATGGTAGATGATTTTTCAAGATATACTTGGATTGCTTTTCTTAGAGAAAAATCTGACACCTTTGATGAGTTTTTCATTATATGCCAGAGAATTCAAAATGAGCAAGAATGTAAAATCAAACGGATTAGGAGTGATCGAGGCACCGAATTCAAAGACTCAAAAGTTGAAGACTTTTGTGATCAAAATGGCATAAAGCATGAATTTTCAGCACCCATTACTCCCCAACAAAATGGGGTAGCTGAGAGGAAGAATCGTGTGATTCAAGAAATGGCTAGAGTCCTCCTTCATAGCAAAAATCTAGCACAAAGGTTTTGGGGTGAAGCTGTTTTCACAGCATGCTATTTAATTAATCGAGTTTATCTAAGGCCCAAAACTCTCAATACCCCTTATGAACTTTGGTTTGGTAAGAAACCAAATTTAAGTTATCTTCGTATTTTTGGTAGTCCATGCTACATTCTTAGGGATAGAGAGAATGCTGGAAAATTTGACTCCAAAAGTGATGAAGGAATCTTCATTGGGTATGCTTTGGATAGTCGAGCCTTTCGTGTCTACAACAAAAGGACCGAAACTATCATGGAATCTATTAATGTTGTTATTGATGATTCTGACATCTCTTCCTCTGTTGATACAGGAGAAGCTGATATTCTTGCTGAAGATAAGGTAACCAAGACTAGACATAATGAATCCTGTTCACAAGATACAAAGGTTGAACAAGCCTCCCCACAGACCATAACCGTCAACAACCAAGAAGTTCAACCTAGTAGTATATCTCATGATCATCCAACCACTTGGGCTCAAAGATGGCACAATCCCGATGAAATTATTGGAGGGGTTGAAACTGGTGTTCGTACAAGAAGACAAGTTCTTAACATAGTAAATCATGTATGTTATGTTTCTATGTATGAACCTACTAATGTGGTTGATGCTTTGCAGGACGAAAATTGGATACAAGCAATGCAAGACGAGCTTGGTCAATTTACAAGACAAGAAGTGTGGACTCTTGTACCACGTCCCAAGAATACAAATGTCATTGGTACCAAATGGATTTTCAAGAACAAATCTGATGAATTTGGTACTATTGTAAGGAACAAAGCCAGACTTGTGGCTCAAGGGTATTCTCAAATTGAAGGGGTGGACTTTGATGAGACCTTTGCTCCAGTCGCAAGACTCGAGTCTATTAGGTTACTTTTAGCTGTTGCATGTCATCTAAAGTTCAAACTTTTTCAAATGGATGTCAAAACAGCCTTTCTAAATGGCATCCTTCAAGAAGAAGTTTATGTGGAGCAACCTAAAGGATTTGAAGATCCCATCAATCCTAATCATGTCTACCGCTTGAAGAAAGCCCTGTATGGTTTGAAACAAGCCCCAAGAGCCTGGTATGATAGATTAACCACTTTTCTTCTCAGAAAAGGGTTCTCAAGAGGAGGAGCTGATAAGACTATGTTCATCAAATGGGCTGGAAATGATGTACTTGTTGCTCAAATCTATGTAGATGACATAGTATTTGGTTCTACATCAACCAAACAAACTGAATCCTTCTCAAATCTTATGAGCAAGGAGTTTGAAATGAGTATGGTTGGAGAACTAACCTTCTTTCTTGGATTGCAGGTTAAGCAACAAAAGGATGGGATATTTATATCTCAATCTAAATATGCCATGGATCTTGTCAAAAAATTTGGCATGGAATCTGCAAAAGAAGCTCGCACACCGATGGGAACCACTATTAAGTTAACAAAGGACTTATCTGGACAAGAAGTTGACCAGAAACAATATCGAAGCATGATAGGGAGTCTTCTTTACCTTGCAGCTAGTCGTCCTGATATTTCTTTTAGTGTTGGTGCTTGTGCCCGCTATCAAGCAAATCCTAAAGAGTCCCACTTAACAGCAGTTAAACGAATCATTCGTTATGTTAAGGGAACTCTTGAATTTGGCTTGTGGTACACTAATGATACAAACTCTGAAATAGTTGGCTATTCTGATGCAGATTGGGCTGGCAATGTTGATGATAGAAAAAGTACTTCAGGAGGATGCTACTTTGTTGGGCATAATTTAGTAGCATGGCAAAGCAAGAAACAGAATTCTCAATCCTTGTCAACTGCTGAAGCTGAATACATTGCTGCAGGTTCGTGTTGTACTCAATTATTGTGGATGAAACAAATGTTATCTGATTATGGCATTGAACATGACATTATGACTGTACTTTGTGACAATACCAGTGCCATTGACATTGCTAAAAATCCAGTACAACATTCTAGGACTAAACACATAGACATAAGATATCACTTCATTCGTGACTTGGTTGAAAGCAAGGTGATTTGTCTTGAGTTTGTTCCTACTGAGAAACAATTGGCTGATTTACTTACTAAACCTCTAGATACTCTTAGATTTGAACTTCTTAGAAAATCTATTGGTGTGATTGCTCAAAACTAATTGTTTTCCTCTCACTCCTTCCCGGTTTTTGCATTGCATATCTTTTTGGGTTGAAGAGTGAGTTGTGCTTGTTGTCTGCTTTCAAAAACTCTGCATACTACAAGTGTATTTTCAAGTATTCTTCCTGTTTCTAATGGCTATATCTTGTAGAATGCTTGAACATTTCTGATTTCACATGCTGAGTTGATTTACCATATTTTTTTTGTAGCTTGTGAATCTTTACTATATACCCACATACTCTCTTGACTGATCAAATAGTTGTTATACACATAAGGAGTCTCTTGAGTAAGTGTGTTTTTATCCTATTTGGATCATTGGATGGGTTGAAAAATATTACTCATGATTCAATGATGGGCTGAACTAGATGGTTGGACTATCTCTCACTAGGATATTGTGTTTTGATGAAGTGCTGAAAAATATTGTTATATCTTGTTATGAAACATCACCAAAACAGTAAGCTCTCGTAAAAAATTTTGAGCTTGGTGAAACACCAAAAGAGTGAGTTCTCGTAAAAAATGTTGAACTCGGTGTTTAAACATCAAAAAGAGTGAGATCCCGCAAAAAGATTGGGAACTCGATGTTCTTTATTCTTCATCTTGACCTCATGGTGATTCACTTGATCCCAATACGGGTACTTTCTTGGAAGCATCTCCTCGGATAAGAGTAGCTTGCAAGTTCAAGGAAAATACTGGGGTCTTGTTGATAATCCATGTCTCATGCTCTTGAGTACCACAAAATTATATTCTATCTTATGCTCAATCATGTAGGTCAATTTTGTAGGGTACAACGTGAGATGGTTCATTCATGCTAGGTAAGGTCCAGAGTTGAAGAAATCTGTCATATGGACATCCTTATCCTATCTTCCTTTTAGGATGATCTCACATAAATGATATTGTTCTCTCCACACACACACACTCATTGATCATCTCTAAAGAATATTGTGGTGTTGATTGTTTTGAGAATCTACAAGGCTATATTTGAATTTGGTCTAGCAAACTCTTGCTTGCAAAATCGTGTGATAATTGCATTATACTCTTTATAGCCTTGTGTAACAGGTCACTTATCTTGGACATACCTTGTTTCCATCAAAATTTCTTTCTAAAAATTGTTTTATGGGAAATTTGTCATATTTTTGGGTGATTTTGTTCTTTGGTTTCGAAACTAAAATGACTGGTTTCGAAACCAATCTGTACCTGGAGCCATTTTTGTGTTTTCGGTTTCGAAACCACTCATGTTGGTTTCGAAACCAAAACTCACCTGAAGACATTTTTTGTCTCGGTTTCGAAACCAACCCTTTTGGTTTCGAAACCAAAACTCACCTGAAGACATTTTTTGTCTCGGTTTCGAAACCAACCCTTTTGGTTTCGAAACCAAAACTCACCTGAAGACATTTTTTGTCTCGGTTTCGAAACCAACCCTTTTGGTTTCGAAACCAAAACTCACCTGAAGACATTTTTTGTCTCGGTTTCGAAACCAACCCTTTTGGTTTCGAAACCAAAACTCACCTGAAGACATTTTTTGTCTCGGTTTCGAAACCAACCCTTTTGGTTTCGAAACCAAAACTCACCTGAAGACATTTTTTGTCTCGGTTTCGAAACCAACCCTTTTGGTTTCGAAACCAAAACTCACCTGAAGACATTTTTTGTCTCGGTTTCGAAACCAACCCTTTTGGTTTCGAAACCAAAACTCACCTGAAGACATTTTTTGTCTCGGTTTCGAAACCAACCCTTTTGGTTTCGAAACCAAAACTCACCTGAAGACATTTTTTGTCTCGGTTTCGAAACCAACCCTTTTGGTTTCGAAACCAAAACTCACCTGAAGACATTTTTTGTCTCGGTTTCGAAACCAACCCTTTTGGTTTCGAAACCAAAACTCACCTGAAGACATTTTTTGTCTCGGTTTCGAAACCAACCCTTTTGGTTTCGAAACCAAAACTCACCTGAAGACATTTTTTGTCTCGGTTTCGAAACCAACCCTTTTGGTTTCGAAACCAAAACTCACCTGAAGACATTTTTTGTCTCGGTTTCGAAACCAACCCTTTTGGTTTCGAAACCAAAACTCACCTGAAGACATTTTTTGTCTCGGTTTCGAAACCAACCCTTTTGGTTTCGAAACCAAAACTCACCTGAAGACATTTTTTGTCTCGGTTTCGAAACCAACCCTTTTGGTTTCGAAACCAAAACTCACCTGAAGACATTTTTTGTCTCGGTTTCGAAACCAACCCTTTTGGTTTCGAAACCAAAACTCACCTGAAGACATTTTTTGTCTCGGTTTCGAAACCAACCCTTTTGGTTTCGAAACCAAAACTCACCTGAAGACAGTTTTTGTCTCGGTTTCGAAACCAACCCTTTTGGTTTCGAAACCGCCGCGTATTTCACGCATTTTCAGGGGCATTTTTGGGAGTATTTGTTTTGGGTTTATAAAAGGGTTTCGAAACCCACTCGATTTCTTCTCAAATTTTCTTGGGATTTCGAAAGACACAAGAAGTGGATTCTTAAGGGTTTTGCAAAAGATTTTGATCAAGTGCTAGGCTTTTTCACGCATTCTCCATCTTGGTAAGCCTTCTTCCTCCTCTCTTGATCTTCCTTATTTTCCTGTGTTTGAACCCTAGTTCTGTGTTTAGGATTCATCATGTCTTCAAACCGCACAAACCCTTCCACCTCTTCCACTCCCAACCCCAAAAGGCCAAGATCCTCCATGGGTTCATCCCAATCCTTCATTTGCCCTAGAACAAAAGAAAAATTTTATTCGGCAAATTGTTACAATCTTTACATCCAAAACTTTCAAAAGCGTTCTCTTGTCGTTGAGCGACAAGTTAATTGGTACAAGGATGTAACTCTTCTTGAAATTCAATCAAGGTTGAATTTTCGCAACTGGGATAGGCTGTTTAATGGCAATGGGAATGCCTACCCAAGACTTGTTCGAGTATTCTACTCGAATTTTCACCATATTGATGAGAAGGGTCTTAAGTTTTCAACTATGGTTTGTGGAAAACCTTTTATTGTGGATAGTCCTCTCATTGCCTCTCTCCTCGATTTCGAGGATGATGCGGAGGCACTTCAATTCCCTCCCGAGCGTGACACTGAGGTGGAATATCTACCTAGCGCCGAAGCCATTGCAGAAGAATTGGCTGGGGAACGTTTTGGGTGGAGAAGAAGTTTCCCTGCCTCTAGGTGCACCTTATTCTATAAGGTTTTAGGGAACATTGCTGCAACTAATCTCTTCCCTTGCTCTGGGAATCGGAGCAAACTCAGTGACGACATGGCTGAGTTTCTGTTTCATTTGGGAACTAGGACTAAACTGAAGATGGCGGATTTTATTGTGTATCAAATGATCACAATCAATAAGTATGCCACATATTCCCACTTGCTTCCCTTTCCTAAGCTTATTGAGAAAATCTTTCAACATTTCGGAGTTGCTATTCCTTCTCATGAGGTTGTTCTCGAAGCTATGCGCCCTATCTCTGTTGGTACGGTCAAGCGCATCACAGGACACCTAAAATCTATGGAAGCTCCTGCTCCTGACCCTGCTGCTGCTCCAGAGTCCGGGATTCCTGCTCCTGCTACTACTGAGCCTTCTCCTTCGATCCCTCCTGTACTTGCTAGTACTTCCAGACATACTCGGAGGGAGATTCGACGACAGGCACGGGTTGCACAAGTACAGGCCACCAACACCATCCTTGCATACATGAAGATGTTGGTGCCCGTTGTGAATGCCATTGCTGCAAAGGTTGGGGTTGAAGGCATTCCTGCTGTGCCAGAAGAGGGGAGATCCAAGACCAGTCATGATCGCCCTATTGAGCCTGATGATGACACTGAAGATGAGGATTCCTCTGGTGAATCCTCCAGTTCTGATGGAGATGAGGACATTCCTCCACCTTCTTCTACTGTTGCGGAGTCCTCCAGTGCTGATACGATGGATAGCTAGTTGCTATTTTTTGTTTTGTTAGTTGTAAATGATACTTCATTTTTATTTCTTTCATTTGCGGCTTCATCTTTCACTCTTTAAAACTCTATTATCTGATTCTTGGAAAGCTAGAACAATTGATGGATGATTCAGTTTTTCTTTTCTTGTCAAAACATCAGTTATTTCCTTTCTCCATATATACCTGAATGTATCTTCTTGCAGGAATTTTTTTTCCTTCTTCACCTTTGTCTATTTCTGACAAAAAGGGGGAGAAGTGTTTATCATTCTAATTGATTACCCAACAGGGAGTATATATAACTATGGGGGAGAGAATTCAAATACATAGGGGGAGTGGTTGAAATCCCTATGTTTTTCATGTGTTTTTCATTACAAGATACTGTATTTTCTTACTTATCTGTATTATCTTGTTCTGGAATGAGTTTGAATTCTTTGCAGGAAATCATCAAAAGATTACTCCTAAGGTTTAGATGTCATAACTATGGGGGAGTGTGTCTTTATTATGTCTTGAGTACATTGTAAGAGGAATTATGCTGTAATGGGGAAGGGTTATTTTTTTTTTTTCTCTTAAATGGTTTTTGTCACGAAATCGACAAAGGGGGAGATTGAAAGGTCCATGTTTTATGTTTGTCGAATTTCGTGTCAAAAATTAACTCAAGATGATCTCTTGTAATTCTGAGTTAGAGTCTAGTGAGTCTCGGTTCACTTCGGTTGAAAGAGAAGAAATCTACAAAGGCTCCGAAAAACTCAACTCACCACCGGAAGACATCCTAGGATGGTAAGTGACTTAGAACACTAAGTACCATAGGTGGTTAGATTGCTAAGAGTGTTTCCCACACTGTTTGTTCTTGATAAAATGTGTTTTAAAAGATAAAAATTTAATCTGGACAGTTTTGGTTTCGAAACCAAGAAGCTTGGTTTCGAAACCAACTGCATTGATGGTGTTATTTTTATATAGGGAAAAGTCTGTTTCGAAATCAACCTCTGTTTGATTTCGAAACCAAACTTTATCTGATGACAGATGAAGTTTGGTTTCGAAACCAAAACTGTTGGTTTCGAAACCAAAACTCATCTGTCTTCAGATGAATTTTGGTTTCGAAACCAAACAGTTTGGTTTCGAAACCAAAACCACATCTATCTTCAGATGAAGTTTGGTTTCGAAACCAACCTGTTGATTTCGAAACCAAAAGACAATAACCATCACAGGTGCTTGTTGGTTTCGAAACCAAATCAGGTCAGTTTCGAAACCACATGTTGGTTTCGAAACCGACTGGCTTGATTTCGAAACCAACGCCCAGATTCGTTTTTTTTTAGTGCGATTTTCTGAGCTGTAAAGTAACTTTTTAACACATTATTGCTCATCTCCCTCTAAGCCTTGTTTCAGGGAGATAATTGAGCGTGGGAAAACATTTCTAAGTGGGATGAGAGGCTCAATGGATTATTCTCTCATCCCCAATAATGGTGTCTACCATTAGACCTAGAACTAATAATTTAGTCTAGGATTGAGCTGGACATCTTCACTATAAATAGGGGTTGAATCTCCAGTATTCAATCAACCATTCACCCCTCACCTCAACAAGCTCTTGAGAGTTTTTCAAACTCGAAATTCTTAGTTCTCAAGCTTGTTGAACTTGGTTCAAATCCTTCCCACTTTAAACCAAAACTCTGTTTTTGTGTGCCGGTGGTATTCCGGTGGTGAAGCTTGAAAGTGTCAAGCAAGTGGTGATACTTGAAGAGTCAAGTATTGGTTCATGGTGCGGGACTTGCGGAGGTCAAGTTGGAGACGCATCATCATCTACTAAGAGGCAAATTCGTGGAGTTCGAATTTGTTGAAGAACTATACACCGTAGCTGTTGGAGCGTAGAGGGAGTCGTAATTCGTGTCCATCGAGTGGTAAATCGGTTTGTAAGTTTTCATTTCTTTTAGTGGATTCTTTTCTGGACTAGGTCCCGGGGTTTTTCCCAGTTTGGGTTTCCTCGTAAACAAAATCTCTTGTGCATATCTTTATATTTATTAAGAGATTGAAATATTCGATTCTTGTTTCCGCATGTTAAAGAATCGAATAAGTCAATACTCTTGATTAGAGATTTTAGTTTCCATCTTTATCACCAATATTATTTTTATTTGGTGATTGTGTAATCCTTAACCTTAGTCACATTGACATACGGTTATTCCAACTAATAACCGTAAGGATTTTAGACTTTCAGGACTTATCCACATCATCTCTCGAAAATGTGCATATGCTACCAGGGTTGCTTCTGAGAACCTGCTTGCAAAATTCAGGAATTAATGCATAACTTTTATCATATGAACCATTGATTGTTTCAAGGATTTTCATCCTTGCCCTCCAAGCTATCCGGTATAAAATCTTGACATGATATCCTCTCCAAGCACATTTTTGAAGATCTTCTGGTTTGTAAGATTTCTTATGATCTGTGAATTCCTGCTCCAAAATATATGCCACCCATCTTGCATCTGCTAGAGGGTTTTTACTAGTTGTACTAGCTTTACATTGGTGCACCCCAACCTTTCTAATCTTCTATGTGGGTTTCCCCTTGATTTGCCTGCAATTTGCCTCCCACTTACACCCTTCTTTACTACATTTTGCCCTCAACCTGTAACTTTCATTCTTGTATGAAATGTAAGAAATTTTTTCTATAATAGCATATGTTCTCAAATGCAGCCTATATGCCTTACCTATAAGAAATTCCATACCTACCTCTAGTTTCAGAGCATAATCTACTGGTTCAATATCCTCCGAAAAAAGATCATCAGCTTCATCAACAAAATCTGCAAATTCCTGAGGGACTCTTTGGCCTATATCATCAGCATCCTCATCATCAGAGGATTCAACATCAAATCTTCCAGCTAGATCTTCTTATTCACTACCAGTAGTACTGTGGTACTCCTCCTCTGGGTCTACCTGAGTAGGTTCTTCATCATTCACAACTTCATCATCATAGTTCACACCAAACCCAACCCCATCAGGTGCACCCCTACACTTTGATTCTTTATTTCCTCCACAATTTCAGTAGCTTGTGTGGCTGCTTGCCTCCAGAATGTTTCATTGTATAGAAGATTGCATCCTTCAAATTCTGATGAGGATTGTGGTAACAAATGTTGGAACTTCTCAGCCACACTGGCCAGAGTGAAAGACACATCCACATTTGAACCAATCCCTCACACTAGCTTGAGTGAAAGACACATCCACATTTTGCTCACTATGTAATTGGGTAACTGTTTCATCCATACCCACAACTCTATCCACATCAACATCTTCAATTACTAATTCTGCTTCACAACTGCCACCCTCCAAGTCAAGCTTCCTCTTGGCACCTACACCATCTGTCTGAGCTGAACTTTTCATAGCCTGCAACCTAGGACTCTTCCTAATAAATTATTGAGAAGTTAAGGGATTGAAAGATTTACGGGCTAGTTTCTTTTGGGGTGTACTTAGTCCTCTTAGGTATGGACTTCTTAATCTTTCTTCTTGGTGTTGTAGATTGCACTCCTTGCCCAACTTCTAATTCATGAACCAATTGATCACACAGGCTTAGTAAAATGTTCATGAAGCCTGTGTGATCAGCATCAGCCTGTGTCCACATTTTTTTGAAATCCATATCGTTGTATACAATCTCCTTAACTCCATCCCTAATCTAAACTATCTTAAATTTTAACTCTTCTACTGGATAAATCATTTTTAACCTTTGAAACCAGTCGATGTGGAGAGCATGAATCTCCATCAAGGTCTATCAATTCATGAACCTTACCATTAGCATAGACACTGATTGACAGACCTATATCTAGAAATTTTGGAGGTACCCCATTCACCACTGTAGTGCACCCTTACATTCTTAGTGGGTAGGTAACAAAATTACTGCATAATATCAAACACAAAAAGTATTAGTAGAACAACAAATAAACACTTCAGTACTAACAGTTCTAGAACAAACCCTAAATGAAAGATAAACCAAAATAAACCCTAAATCAAAGAAAATCAAAATAACATACAAAAATCATAGACTGTTCTAAATAACGCAAAGGCAACCAAAATAAAACAGGTTTGTTCATGATAAAATGTGGTTCGAGTAATGTGTTCGAGATAAAACGAGGGTTTTGGAAAAAAAACCTCAAAATAGTTATTCTTACAAAGTCGAAAACATGATCAAGGGTAAGAATACCTAAAAAGAGATGAGATCCAGGAAACTTACACATTTCACCGTAATATTTTGATTGTGCCCCCTCCGATGAGTAATGCTCCAGGGAAACCGAGAAAATACTTTCAAAGGTTAGAATGAAAAACACTGAAGAAGGTTAGATCTTGTGAGACCTCCATGTCGGTGAGCTTCAACTATTTGCAGGGTTAACGGAAGTTCTGCAAACTAGTTGCAGATCTTCAACGAAGAACGAAAATGAGGTACGCTCGTCTTTCCTGCTAGAAATGCACCACAAGACAGATGTTCACACGTGCTTTGATGGGACTTAAAATGTATGCATGCTACATTCTTCGTCGGATGATCCTCGAATAATGTAACAGATAGATTAACCTAACGTTTTGTATGTGAGGAGTGGTCAGTCATTTTGAGTTTGTTTGGGTGTTTAGATCATTTCGCAAAGGCACGTGAGGGCACATATTAATTTTGGATGGAGAATAGAAGGGAACATCAAGAGTGGGGGGGTATCTGATTTTTCAACGATTGTGTGGGGTAAAGTGATTTTTTAATTATGGAATGGGGGAGTAAGTCTAAATAATAATAATAATAATAATAATGAAACAAATATAGGCTGTTGTTATTTGCGCCCATAAAAAATTCAGCACACCAAACTTTACCTTTTTAAAAATACAAAAAACTTGAGCACGCTCAAAATAAATTGACACACTCAGTTTTATAACAGTTTTATGATTCTAAAACTTAAAGAAATTCAGGTATTTTTAATCATTATAATAAGTTATTCATCATATTATGTTACTATATTATTATTATTTATTATGGAGTTACATATAGAACAAAACTAGATATAGAACCTGAAAAATAGATTCTATGGTACTACCCAACAACAAACACGAGTCCAATGCAAATGATGAAAAGTTGAACAAAAATACATCTATCAAAATAAAATCTTACGAAATAAAATATTAAGGTTAATTGATAACAAAATATTTTAGTAAAAAAAGTTCCACTTTTTTGTGAGAACAAAAACTCTAAATAAAACTCAATTCGAAATGAGACTATAAAACCACATTACTTCAAAAAAAAGAACACGATAAATATAAACTTTTTTTTTTATCATATTAATTTAATTTATTTACTTAATTATTTGTTATTTGTAATTACTTTTTTACCTTTAATTCGTAAATGATTATATGCGACTAAATATTAGAACAGAAAAAAACTTTCCCTATTAACACATTTTGATTTAAAAAAATTTAACAACCACTACGTTCTCAACATCAAACTAATTTATAAAATAAAAAATCACTGATAAATACATCAAAGATGAGTAAAGAAATAACAATACAAATTAATTTTAAAGTTTTTATAACTTATTTGTTAATGATTATATTATATTTCAAAAGTCTATAAATTCATGCCCGTGTTTAGCATGGGCTTAAAAAACTAGTCGATATATATTATAATTGATCCTAGGGTTTTAAAAACTCTCTCTTTTAGGTGTGTTAGGATTTTCGCCTGCCAAATGCTTATGATTCACCACAAATAATGACAAGCAAATACTAACACAAAAATAATTGAGAAAGAGATAAAAGAAAACACACCACAAACGATTTACGTGGTTCACCACTCTTTGGCTACGTCCACGGCAAAGAACAACTTCTTTCACTAAGGTTGTGTTTGATAGCATTTGAATTCCATGGAAATGAGTTAGTTCTGCGGAAACAATACAAATTCCACCGTTTGTTTACATTTTTAATTCCATGGAAATGGGAGCCCAGTTACTTAAAAGCGTGGCTAATAGTTAGTTTTTAATGTAATTTTATGGAATAGACTTCCTTAGCCCTCCCAGAGAATTAATTCCGCAGAAGTGGTGGAAATGAACCTATTTCTACGGAACACATTTCCTTGCTATCAAACACAGCCTAAGATCAAAGGGATTACAAAGCAAGCTACACACTCAACTACTCTCACAAGCTTCTCTCTCGCTCATTTCTCAAACTTCTCTCTCCACAATATTGCTCTCATAATATTCTCTCTATCCTTAGACTCACAATCCTTTCAAGAGATATCACACTCTCAATGTTATTTTTCTGAATGCTTTAGGCTAATGCCCTACTCCTATATTTATAGCCTCCAATAGGTATCCCAATCCTAGAAGAAAAAGAGAATCCTAACTAAATATGAAAAGGAAACCCACCTAAAATAGCAGTTCTTTCAAATACAAGAAAAAAATAGTTTCTTAAACCTTGATTGATTTTTCCAAAACTTCCCAAATCTCTACCTTTTGGAAAAACTCTTCTTCACGTACCCGTTCTTCTCTTCACGCTCATCATCGTCACCTTTTGGCAAAATACTTGCAGCTTCATCTTTAATCTTCTTTGATCACTTTATCTTCTTCTTATTGTTGTCTTTGCACTTCATCATCAATCATCCACATTGAGTAACTCCCAAGTTGCTCTCCATCTTGGAAATTACACTAACATCATCATCAACCATCACATCAACATCATCATCTTCAAACTTGCACATCTCAAACACAGCATATGTTTGAGCCACATCTTCTTTCTTCAACATCTCCTTTTCTACCACTTTAGTAGACTTCAACACTGGCCTGCTCTACCAACTCTACTAGCTCCAACGATGCCTCTACCAACTGCTCCAACTGCTCCACCAAATTTGTATTTCATAAAAAGACATATAAATTATCAACCCTATTTGCCATTAACATAATACGAGAATTCTTTTTAACTTTCATGAGCCCATACTTCACATCAACCTGAATATTATGTTCCTTTTCACACTAGGAACATGACGCACACATCAATGTCCTCAACAAACTATTTATGGTTCTAATTTTGATTGTTCCAATCCCTACCACATCACACAACGCATTGTCACTCATAAAGACTTTACCAATTATAGGTGTGTAGGAAGTAAACCACTCTCTATGAGGACATATATGATAGGAACAAGCAGAATCAAGAATCCATTCTTTCGCTTTCGTTTCTTTATCGATAATTGACAGGACCTCTCCACAATCCTCATCATCTGACTTTCCAATAGCTTTAGCAGCTGTTGCCTTCTCTTGCTCTTTCTTTTTCTTCTCAGGATAATCTCGTATCATATGCCCTATCACTCCACAGTAGAAACATTCCAATTCCATGATTGGTTTCCTTTCTTTTGAGGCTCCACCCTTCCATGTACCACTTCCACTCTTCTTCTCTCCTTGAAAAAACAGACCTAGTGACTTATCACGTTTCTCTTCCACTTTTTTAAATTTTTTATCGGAGAATATAACACTCTTTGCTTGTTCTAAAGTGATAGTGTCTCTACCATAAAGTAGAGTCTTAATCAAGTACTTATAAGTATAACGTAATGACGTAAGCAAAAGAACTGCTTTATCCTCATCCTCTAACTTAATGCAACATTAGATAAATCACAAAGAAATCGTTTGAACTCACCTAGATGGGTGTGTAGATCTACACCCTCTTCTCTTACGAAAGAATACATATGTTGCTTCAAAATCAGTCGATTGGTGAGACTTTTAGCTATATAAAGGTCCTCCAACTTCTTCCATAAATCTATTGCAAACGTTTACTCCATCACATCATACACAACTTCATCAGACAATCCCGAACGTATGGTACTCACTGCTCTTGAATTGATATTCACCCACTTTTCATCATCCATCTTTGCTGGCTTCTTTTCTTTCCCATGCAATGCATCATCTAGACCTTATTGAACCAATTCATCTTTCATCCGAAGTTGCCATAAGAAAAAGTTCTTCCTTCCATCAAATTTCTTTATTACCACCTTCCCATCTCTAATTGTAGTAAAAGCCGCTATTATTGATCAACCAAAAGCTCTGATACCAATTGTTAGGATTTTCGCCCGCTGAATGCTTAGGATTCACCACAAACAATGACAAGCAAATACTAACACAAAAATAATAGAGAAAAGAAATAAAAGAAAATACACCACAAACGATTTACGTGGTTCACCACTCTTTGGCTACGTCCACGGCAAATAACAACTTCTTTCACTAAATTCAAAGGGATTACAAAGCAAGCTGTTGAGTGCATAATTATTACATATTTATCCCTAAATTTATATTAGCTAGTGTTCAATTGTATATTATTTTTAATTATTTTTATGCTTTTTGCAGATAAATAGAATTTAAATGCTTCAAATGCAATATTTGGTTCAATTTGCCAAATTTATTAAAAGCACCCCAAAAGTCTATCAGAGGCACCATGAGAGTACATGCTATTGGCACATGATGACCAAGTCAACTCAGTCAAAGACAGTCAAAATTGGTCAAAGGTTGGAGTTTATTCTCTAATGAAGCAAAGAGGGCAAAAATGATCTTAATGACATCATCATGATGTCAAACCACATAAGCCTTACAATTCTTCCATTACCAAATTAATTATCAAAGGAAATTCCCCCACCATCCAATACCTCCCACTAATTAGTTTTATTTATTTTTCTTTTAAAGAAGGAAAGTGGGAAGAATTTCTATATAAAGGGAGAATGAAGAAGGGGGAAGGAGGAGGGAAGTGTAGAGAATTAGAGAATTGTATGAAGAAGGTGTAGTAATCAAATAATCATTTGTAAGTTCTTAATGTTTTCATCAATGAATACTTATTTTGTTATTAATTTTAGAGTTATGTCTAGCTAAATTTCTTCTCTAGGATTAAAGAGGAAGCTAGTTATGTGCATGCCATGATATTTGATCTTAATCTAAATCTCCCTTAATAATTATTTTTAGCAAAAATGATTTATCTTCTAGTAATATTATTTATTACACTTTTGTTTCTTAATGAAATTAGTACATACTCCTTTATTAATTGTGCTTAGATTTGATATAATATGCTTAACTATTGTTTTGATATTATATGCTTAACTTTGACAATTAATTATTGGAGTTGTTATTTTTAAAAGTGAAGAAAATCATATTATTTCTTTGGTTATTTTAAATATTAATGAAAATATTTTCCGACTCCATTACATAAATTGTATTGGGTTTGAGTTATATTGAAGGGAGATTAGAGAGAGTTTAAATTTATGGTATGCATATAATTAGTGGAATCTGAAATCCTAGTTTCTCTAAATCTTTGAAATTTCTATTTAGTTATTTTATTTGTTCTAAATTATCCAAAAAATCTCAATCTATTTCAAACCTTAATTTAATTAATTGTACTTGTTCATTAATCCTTGTGGATCGACCCGTACTTGCCGTTGTCTCAATAGACTACCGTGCGATTGCGGTATAAACATTATTGAGTGATAAAATCACGACTAATCACAAGCCACATACTCAACTACTCTCACAAGCTTCTCTCTAGCTAGCTTCTCAAACTTCTCTCTCTGCAATATTGCTCTCATAATATTCTCTCTATCCTCAGACTCACAACCCTTTCAAAAGATCTCACACTCTCAATGTTGTTTTTCTGAATGCTTTAGGATAATGCCCTACTCCAATATTTATAGCCTCCAATAGGTAACCCAATCCTAGAAGGAAAAGAGAATACTAACTAAATATGAAAAGGAAACCCACCTAAAATAGCAGTTTCCTCAAATACAAGAGAAAAGAAGTTTCTAAAACCTTGATTGATTTTTCTAAAACTTCACAAGGTGTGGCTTAAAAAAAACTACATTAGAAATAACTCATCCAGTATATTAAAAAACAATGGATATTTCCATCCAATTTTTTTATAAACCATATCTTTTAGGCGTGGGTTAAAAAAACCTACATTATAAACAATTGACCCAATATATAAAAAAAATGGATATTTTCACCCAAAATATTTTTATATGTTTTTGAAAGGTCCATATTTTATGTTTGTCGAATTTCGTGTCAAAAATTAACTCAAGATGATCTCTTGTAATTCTGAGTTAGAGTCTAGTGAGTCTCGGTTCACTTCGATTGAAAGAGAAGAAATCTACAAAGGCTCCGAAAAACTCAACTCACCACCGGAAGACATCCTAGGATGGTAAGTGACTTAGAACACTAAGTACCATAGGTGGTTAGATTGCTAAGAGTGTTTCCCACACTGTTT
>MVGT01003169.1:0-15370 GCA_002174775.1 Macleaya cordata
AATAGGTATCCCAATCCTAGAAGGAAAAGGGAATCCTAACTAAATATGAAAAGAAAACCCACCTAAAATAGAAGTTCCCTCAAATATAAGAGAAAGAAAGTTTCTAAAACCCACCTAAAATAGAAGTTCCCTTAAATACAAGAGAAAAGAAGTTTCTAAAACTTTAATTAATTTTTCAAAACTTCACAGTTAGTACCGTTACAAAGTTTTAACTTAAGTTTATATATCCTGATCCCCACTCCACATATAAATCGCATACATTGAATATCTTTAATATAACATGCATATGCATATGCAATTAACACTGAATTCTATATGGGGATTTAGGGCATGATTCTTATGTTCATAAAAGTTCGATTCGATTAAAATTGCTTCCAAATTTGTTATAGTTTTTTATGAAATACTTTCCATTTTGTTGCAGTTCAAGTACAAATTTGATCAAGGGGGTCTTCAAAACTTGTCTGTAGACTACGGATGAGGAGGACCCATCCTCGGGTCAATTCAAAATTCAAGATACATAACACTGAATCAATAAATTGTGGTTGATTGATCTTGACACTCTTCCATGGTTGCATAGCTAGGTTTTATTCAACACTCTCATTAATTAAGTTATTATAGGACTATTTGTATACCTATGAATTTTATGGTTAGTGAATTAAAGTTTTTTTATGATATGGATGATTAATTTCTTACTATGTCAGTTCTAGTGTGTGAATTGTTTTATACCACACATATATAATTCTATCAAATGGACTGAGCAAACTTTGCTTATCATTGATGCTATTTGTCTGCACAGGAAAAACGACTCTCTGTATGAGAAGGGAAAATGCTAAAAGGTCCAAAGAATTTGGTTCAAGTTCCAATCAATTTTTTTATAGGGTTAAAAGTTTTAAAATGGTTTGATTTTTTGTGAGAATGGTCTACAAGATGAGGAGAACATCCTCGCCAAAATTTAACCCTTAGATTGTATCCAAGTATACCCCACAGTCATTCTGTCTCTTTTAGAACCAAAGAAAAATCAATCCCAATTTCGGTCACGGTTAATTACCGTGACTAAAATCATTTAGTCACAGATTTTGGTGTTTTATTTTAAGTGACCATAGGCCTCGTCACAAATTCCGGTCACGTTTTTTCTAATGTGACTATTTCACACAATAAGCCGTGTCCAAAATCTTGGTCGAATAGTATGGCTTTAAACGTGACCAATGCACACAATTGTGTATGCATTAGTCACGCTATTATACTTTTCATGTGACTAATGCACTCAATTGTACATATAATAGTCACATTGTTATACTTGTGATGTGACCAATGCACCCAATTTTGTATGTATTGGTCACATTGTTATACTTTTGATGTTACTAATGCACCCAATTGTATATATATTAGTCACGTTGTGATACGTTTGATGTGACCAATGCAACCAATTGTGTATATATTAGTCACGCTGTTATACTGGTGATGTGACCAAAACACCCAATTTTATATGTATTGGTCACATTGTTACTTTTGATGTGACTAATGCACCCAATTGTATATATATTAGTCACGTTATACAGATGATATTACCGATGCACCCAATTGTATATATATTAGTCATGTTGTTATACTGGTGATGTGACCAAAATACCCAATTTTATATGTATTGGTCACATTGTTAAACTTTTGATGTGACTAATGCACCCAATTGTATATATATTAGTTACGTTGTTATACTGGTAATAATACTAATGCACCCAATTTTGTATGTATTGGTCACATTGTTATACTTTTGATGTGACTAATGCACCCAATTGTATATATATTAGTCACGTTGTTATACTTTTGATGTGACCAATGCACCCAATTGTGTATATATTAGTCACGTTGTTATACTTTTGATGTAACCAATACACCCAATTGTGTATATATTAGTCACGTTGTTATACTTGTGATGTTACCAATGCACCCAATTTTGTATGTATTGGTCACATTGTTATACTTTTGATGTGACTAATGCACCTAATTGTATATATATTAGTCACGTTGTTATACTTTTGATGTAACCAATACACCCAATTGTGTATAAATTAGTCACGTTGTTATACTTTTGATATGACCAATGCACCCAATTTTATATATATTGGTCACATTGTTATGCTTTTGATGTGACTAATGCACCTAATTGCATATATATTAGTCATGTTGTTATACTTTTGATGTGATCAGTGCACACTAATGCATCCAATTTTTATGTAGTAGTCAACTTGTTATACTTTTGATGAAACCAATGCAAAATGTAATACACAAAGTTGCATAAATCCAAATCAAGATCTCTTATAAATTAAACCATTCATTCTTGTAACACAATCATTCATATCTAATAAATTGTTTACATTTCTTGTAACACAATCATTCTTATCTCTTATGTTCCTTAGAGATGAAAAAGTAACAAAAAAACCTATATCTCCTTCATTAATTTTTCTTCGTGCTCCAAAATGTATGTTCTTCATGACTGCATATAATATATTGAATAAAACCTTGTGAACTTATTGATTTAAACATATCTAACCAATTAATATATAATATTTAAATAATAAAAGTACGTCTGACCTCACAATTATAGGCACACGAACGAAGTAATGAAACTCATCAACTCATTTCTGACTTCGTTGATGTCTGACATATTATACTCTTTCTTTAACTTAAATACCTACAACCAAGATTTTGTAACACATTTAGGTAATTATCATAATAAGATAAAACTTAAGAATTCTAAGTAGCTTTTCTTACCTTTGTAAAGTTTTAGTGATAGAAATATGCCCTTGTATGATGTCCTTCATATAGTGCATAACATAGAACCCACATTCCCAATTTCCATTTTGTTTCGGGATTTGCTACATATAAATTAAAAATATATATTTTAAAAAGTTCATAATTTATTTTTCGGTACAATAAAAATTATTGTATTTACCTTTACATCTACCACACAGTGTTTGTTTGTATCCCTCTTTCGTTTTAAGCTTAACAGGTGTTTTCTAGCACTAACACATGAAGATCAAATTGTCCATAAACATATATACAAGCATCAATATACACATCAATAAAGTTTATAAATTCATGCAAATGTAAATGGAGGAGAAACTTACAGGGTTACCCATTCTTTTACTTTATACTTATACTTAGTCTTTTTAGATAATGGATCCATAAAGTAAAACTTTTCTCCAAAAAACACCATCAATATCCAGTGTCTTCTACTAACAAAAATTTTTAAGTTAGCATACAATCAATATCAATTAGTTTTGTAATATTCATTTGGTGCTTATAGAGTAGAAATTTACACTTACCCCACATTATAAGGAATGAAAATGTAATCTTGTATTGCATTTTCCAATCTCTTTCTTACTTCTGCAACAAATTGATCCTGTTGAATAGTATGATTTATGGACACTGGGTTTAAGAACCCAAACTTAGTTTGAAACTCATTTGCTTCCATCTTTTCATATAGTAGTCTACAATCATAAAATAAATATATGTCAAATCATATATAAGTAAAAGATAATCTAAATATATTCACAAAAATGGCTTACCTAATATATAATATGATGACATTGCTTGTGAGCTCTTGGAATTTGCATATAAACCCAACATCATCTAATGCCAAATGTATTGATGTATCTATCTCTTGTTGAAATATATTAGCATCTAAAATAATCTCCATAATGTTACCATCTCTCAAAATCTGTTATGTTTTTATGTAAAATTGGTTGAACACGTCCGAACACATTGTTTCCTATTGGGTATTAAAAAAGTTAATTGTAATGTTATTAAATAACTTGAAGTTAATAGTTTAAACTATTTCTCATATGTAATTAAGCTACAAATATAAATGAGACAATAGAAGACTTACATCTGTGATAGGCCGCACTAATTCTTTTGGCCAAGCTACAAACATTTTTAGGGCATCTTCAACCGTTAATAAATCTCCAGATGGACGTGGTAGTAAGGCTTTTGGGATTTGTGCTAAATTAATCTCAACCTTTACACAATCATTTCCCATTCGAACTCCATGAATCATGATTTCTTCTTCATCATTAGAGTAATCAATGTGACCCAATGCAACGACGTTGGAATTAGAGTCCAACAATTTACATGGTTCAAACTACAAAAATATGAATCTGATTAATTCGTATAATTTAATAATAATTGAAGGCATTAATGTAAAAAATAATAAAATTTACCATACAAGAAGTTGATTGATGAAGAGATCCAATTGATGATTGCATTTTATAATGTGTAATAAGGTAAGACATAGGTCCCACAAGTAGGTAACAAATCAAATCGTGGATTATCCACACAGGTCCCACAAGTAGGTATAAGGAAAATGTAAAATAACATGGGTAGAACATGTAAGAAGGACGAAGTAAGTCGTGTTAGACATATTGCAAAATCTGCTAGATGTCTTTACCGCGGGTATATGGATGGCAAAGAAGGCCTCGAATTTCGGGATGTGCAAAACTCAAAGATGAGATTCAAATCACGAGGTGATAAGGGCCATACAATTATTTTGCGGGAGGTTTGGCATTATCTTGCATTAAGGTTCTGCTTGGTATGCAGAGAAAATTTGCATTCTGCAAATTACCACAGCTGTGATAGTGGTAGTTTGCATGGAAAAATAAGGTCATAGGTATCCTAACTAGCAGAAGAATATCATACCAAGCAGCTTTTGACTAGGAATAACTGCAGATGTAAATTTTTCTTGCATACCAAGCAGGGCCTAAGTTAACAACCATTAAACAAAATCTCATTACCCGAATGTGCGCACTTTTGGTTTGTGATTTTGATTCAATTCATTGTTTTAGAAAAAACAAAGGATCATTGTATCCTAGTTTTTAAAACAACCAAAAATAGTCACCTAAATATTCTAGTTCATGCCCATAGAATGTGTTTTATGGAGAGAAAAAATAAATAAAGAAGAAAGAAGATGAGAGATTCACTGAACTTCTCACTAATTATACAAACAAAATTAAAGATTAACAATGAATAATGGCAATAAAAGTTGGACTCCTTAACACTTTCCCTTATTTTGTTGTATCAAGTCAAAGTTCCCAACCTAACTTTAATAGACATTAATAAATAACGAAATGTTAGTTAAAACCCTAAAAATACTCAAAAATCAACCACTTTATTATAAAGGAACATAACCACACCTTCACAAAAAGAATTTTGCAATTTCTCTACAGAATTTAGACAACTTTGTTCAAGTGGTGGGGGGGGATAGATATGGGGTGGAATCCTGGCCTTTTTCTTCTCTTTAACTTTCTCTTCACTTGTTTTAAGAAACCTGTCTCCACACATCTTTTCATATTCCTTTAAGTTCCTAAACCCGTATGCAAAAATAACCCGATCCATTTTTTTCTCTCTAAAAATAATATTTTAATCAGATGTCAAAAAGTCAAAAAATTTTAGTAAGAAATCTTATCGTGAAAAAAGCTCACCTACAATATTCGGCGTGGTAGATGTGGAGAAAATGACAGAGGAAATTTGACCTATGCTCTATTGTAGTGGACCGCTAAAAATTTTGACCTAAGCTCTTGAAACAATGAGAACCCCTAACCTTATGAAATGTTTTTCTCTTGATCCTCCTGTGGCGACGTCTCTGAACCTTCTGGGTCGGTTTTGTTTTAATTCTCTAATTTTCTTCCTTGCTTGCAATTCTACAATGCTAGTTGATTTCACAAGCCCATTTTCACTCCTTGACTCCCCACCTTTCCAATTTTTCATGTCCAAAAACTCTACATCTTCCAATTCCCAAGCCCCCGATCCTGACGAAATTATAGCCCTTATGGCTTCCCTCATGAAGGATGACCTTCATACTCCTTCAGTCAATCTTACAACTGATGATGCACTCCCCTCTTCAGATTTGCATAAGAGGCTTGTGATCAAACTCCCATCTCACTGGGATCTTTCTATACATGTGTTGAAGGAGCTTCTTGAAATTGCATGGAGACCCACAGCAGACATCACAAGAGTTCTATGATGGAGCATATCTAGTCAATTTCAAAGAACTCGTTGATCTTGATGCTGTTATTGTAGGTGCCCCTTAGTTTATCAAGGATGATCTTTTGTTGTTTGAACGATGTGAAAGTAATAAACTCCCATCTGATTACACCTTTACTAAATCTAAATTTTGTATTCAGCTCCATGGTCTCCCAATTGATTACCTTACTCCGTCTGCAGTACATAAAATTGCTTCACAAATAGGCCCTACCAGACCAATACTAGATGAGGAAACTCTTAACTGGGGTAAATATGCGAGTGTCAAAGTTGAACTGGACATTACCAATGCGCTTCCCAAATTCATTAAAACTACCTTGGATAACGGTAGACCGTACTGGGTTGACCTCAAATATGAGAAGTTGTCCAAAATTTGCTACTTTTGTGGTTATGTTGATCATCTACAACATCATTGTTCATTAAATTCTTCCCTGCGATAGGCTATTTCTGAGGATTGGTCAGAGGAAAAAAAGGCACAAGCGAAAAGCATCATTGTTCCAAAGCTTGATGAAAGCATCCAAGCTGAATACAAATCAGAAAATGATGATTCAGCCACTCGTAAATCTATTCTGATGTCTACTCTGTCTGATGCACCTGTTACAACCGGCAGTTCTAAAAGGTTAAAATCTGCCACAGTCACCCTACTTCCTTAAGATCCCAACCGTGATCTTGATTCGTCATTTGGGCAGAAATCAAATCTAGTTACCTTGGCAGCTATTCAGAACCTTTATTCGCGGAGAAAAAAATTGAATCAAAATTCGAACAATCATCTCAATTCAACGTCAATCATCCACCCTAGCCCTCACCCTAATCCACCTACCCAGCCCCATAATGACCATTTAGTGGTGGACCGGACAGACAATATTTTGAATCATTTTGTTGACCCCAATTCAAACACAATCATCCACCATCACCCACATCATAATGACAATTTAGTGGTGGATGCCAGTAGATAGAATTCCTTTTATTTTCTTGGATCCTTTTCCAACTTTTTTCCACCCGCACCAAAGTTTTCCCTTCACCCAAAACATCATTTCAACTAAACAAACTCAACAATCACATCCATCTCCCTCTCCCTCTCCTCCTACCTCCTCTAATTTTATTCATTCTCCTTCATCTATGGTAGTCGATCCTACAAACCACACTTCTACTACCATCACCTCCCAAACTCCTCATTCCCTTAACAACTGCAAAACCCGTAAACCTACCCTAAATAAAGTAATCAGAATTGTCAACCCTTCACCTATCTTACCTCGTATCTCATCTTCCACCAAAAAGCGTGTCGATCCTAGCTCCTCTTATTATCTCCTCCAAAGGCAAAGAAAAAAGTAATTGATTAATCTCTGATTCACTCTACTGATATGGGTCTGGCAATATACTCAGGTAAAAGTCAATGTTAGTTTTCAGTTGGAATTGCCGGTGTATGAGGAATGCCTCCACAATTCGCTCTCTCAAATAATAATGTGATCATTGAAGGGATTCTCTTTCAATCATTCACGCATTCAGCTAGCAGGAATCTATGATCCCATGACGAATTTGCTCAAGCATTCTGGATCGTCAACTAGAGATTGATAATTTTGGTTTTCTGTAGTCCTCCATGATTTGGTTTATTTTGCTTTATTTTATTTTTATTTTTTTTGGTAGGACTGGTTTATTTTGCTTTCAACTGTAGGATTATGTTTGATGTTGGGCTGGGTCTACATCTACCTCTTTGTATTATTGATTTATCTTTTGTCATATAGATCAACTCTTAGTTGTTTTTCTTTCTAAAAGATGTCATTCCCATCGAAAAAACCCTTACTTGGGGTCCGGCTAGGTGGATCCTGATTGACATGTAACACTCACTTAGGTATTAGATTTATTACTGTTTATATATATAGTTTTTTAGTGTGCACGCCCACTGCACTTCTGATTGTTGGAGAACTATGTTGTGTTGGAGAACTGTGTTGTATAAACTATCTAGCAAGACGATCGAGGAAGCTAGCTAGTTAAACAGAATCCGAGTCATATATAGGTTATAGTTTCAGATCAATATATATATATATATATATAGTAGTGTAGTACTAGTAGCTAGTAATAGTATAACCAATGTAACATTAATTACCATTAAAATAACCTACCATGTACGTGCCTCCAAACTTCTTACTAATTAATTATTGTTGTTCTTTAACTAAATTAAAACCTCTCACGGTAGAGGTATCTTGCATTCTAGTTGAAGAACATGAAAAGCGCGTGCAAAAGACCAACTTTAATTGGCTTTGCTAAAACCTACTGCTTTGCGGAGGAGGTTATTAGGTATGTAAAACCCACGTTCCATCTGCTCACGAATTTTCAACAAACCCAGGCTCATTATTGATGAGCCATATTCCTTTGAGTATCACTGCTAGTCCTGTTTTTTTTTTTAACGAATTGATAAATTTGATTCAGAACATCGTACATGGACAAGAAATTAATATATGAACTTATATAATCAGAAAAACAATTAATGAATATGTATATGATCAGTTTTTTATTTTACTTTATCACTTGGCTACATCATCACTGTACTACGCTATGTATTGAAGTAAATAATTAATTTGGGGTCCGGGTTATTATTAATTGATGAGCAGGTGCGCTCGGATACTGTGGAAAGGTGAAGGAGTGGAGCAGTTGTATGTGAGAGGGGAGTCAAAATTCTCAGATCACATACCCTGGCAAACAACGACTTGCAGTAGCAGCAGCAGCAGCAAGATCATCAAGAGGTCTCAAATATCCATCAACAACAGGAGGAGTACCTTCAGCAACCACAATATTCCATCTGCAGGAATGGTAGTGATGATGATGGTGTCATATCATGTGGCAAAGTTTCAAGCAGAAGAATTAAAGTTGGGTCACTTGGTCTCCAGTAAAATTTTTGTTGTTGTCAGCCGTGTAAGGTTTAGTGTGACGAGATTACAGCGTTTAAATGGGACCAACAAAGTTTAGACGTGCCTTCAAAGATTGATTATGTGACTTGTAAGATGTATGAAACGGGTTCAACGAATAAGTAATTCAAAGATGAGTCCGGATATATGTACAGGTTTAAATGTACAGGTTAGAAATACAGCCTCTTGTGGAGCCCACATGAGGTTGATCTAAGGGCCAAGATTTTGTGAAAATGTTCTTCTCATCATGTAGATCATCTTCACCAAAAATCAGTAAATTCTAAAACTTCTAGCCCCCACTAAAAGTTGTTTCTTTTTTTCATCGTTCATTTCTCACCGTTAATTTTTAATCTTTCAATTTCGATCAACTTTTGGTGGGGCTAAAAGTTTTAGAATGGGCTGAGTTTTAGTGAAGATGATCTACATGATGAGAAAAATATTTTAACAAAATTTCGGCCCTTAGATCAACCTCATATGGGCTGTACATCTAACCTGTACATTTAAGCCTGTACATATATCCAGACTCTTCAAAGATTATTTATAAGGGTAATACTGGAACAAAAAAAATATTATTAGAAGGTTAGATGATTTTGAAAGTAAAAACACACTTTTCACTCATCTTACCACACATGTTAACAAGTCCCAAAATAAATAAAAAAGAGATGAAAGAAAATCTAATTACCGAGCTTTTCTTCCAATCGCTCTTTATTTAAGAGGGTTGATATCCACACAGCCAATTTTGATACCTTATGCCCTCATCCTTTGACCAACAAAATTGATTCCTAATGACCTCAACCCATTTCATTAAAAAAATATATTTTTAATTAAAAAAAATACTTTTTATTAAAAAAATTAAATAATTAAAAGTATTAAAATAAAAATTTAATAAATTTTTTTTCATTCCCCACCTTCCCCACCACCACCGTCACCACCACCGCCACGCTCCACCACCCCACCCACCGCCTTCACAAAGATCATAAAGAAAGAGGGAGGAGAGAGAGAAAAAAAGTGGGGAGAGAATGATGACCGGAGAGAAATTAAGAAGGGGAAGGGAAGGAAAAAAAAACCTAGATCTGAAATTTTTCAGATCTGAAAAACCTAGATCTGAAAAAAAAAACCTAGATCTGAAATTTTTCAGATCTAGTTTAGAGAGAGAGAGGGGCAAGAGAGAGAATGAACAATGTGAAGAAAATGATGATGGAGAGAGGAAAATGAGGAGGGTTTTAGAAAATCGGTGAAAAAAAATCTGTGAAAAATATATTTCGTCCACGATCGGTTTTGCAGAGAGGAGCACAATCATGGTGTGCTCGTTGTCACGATAACGAGCATGAACAAGACATGCTCGTTGATCCATTAACGAGCCAAAAAAAAGTTACTGGAACCCTTTTTAAGTTGTGCTCGGAGTTGCAGAGATGAGCACGTGCACTGGTGCTCGTCAACCCACCAAAGAGCACGTAAGTATCATGCTCGCCATTATGTCAAGGAGCATACCTTGACAGTGCTCGGTCGTACACTAAGGAACACGTGCACTGGTGCTCGCCATTATGTCAAGGAGCATTATACTTACGTGCTCCTTGGTGGGTTGGCGAGCACCAGTGCACGTGCTCATCTCTGCAACTCCGAGCACAACTTAAAAAAGGTTCCAGTAACTTTTTTTTGGCTCTTTAATGGATCAACGAGCATGTCTTGTTCATGCTCGTTATCGTGACAACGAGCACACCATGATTGTGCTCCTCTCTGCAAGTCCGAGCATGGACGAAATTAATTTTTCGCTGATTTTTTTTCACAGATTTCTTAAAACCCTCATCATCATCGCTTTCTTCACATGAATCCACTCTATCTTTAGCCCCTTTCTCTCCCTAAACTAGATCTGAAAAAATCAGATCTGAATTTTTTTTTTCCTTTTTCTCCGTCAGCCATCATTCTCTCTTCGACTTCTCTTCCTCTCTTTCTCTTTCTCTTTCTCTTTCTCTTTCTCTCTTTCTCTTTCACTCTGATCTCTATGAAGGTAGTGGGGTGGCGGTGGTGGAGGTGGGAAGATGGTGTTGACGTGGTGGTGGAGGTGGGGAGATGGTGGTAACGGTGGTGGTGGTGGTGGTGGAAGAAGGTGGGGTAAGAAGAAAAAATTTATTTTATTAAATTATTTAATATTTTTTCTAAAAAAAATTTAAAAATATATTTTAATTAAAAATAATATTATTTTAATCAAATAGAGTTGAGGTCATTAGAAATCAAAATTGATGGTCAAACTTGTTTGACCAAAATGAGGTCACAAGGTATCAAAATTGGATGTGTGGATATCAACGGTCTTATTTAAAGCCAGGGACCTATATCCTAGACCCACAATTAATCCTAGATCAACACACGTCATAAAATTATGCTAGGGACAGGATCCCTTGCATCGGGATTCGGGACTCTTTTTTTTATGGTAATCAACTTGTTTTTTTTTAGGGAAAGTAATCAACTTGTTAAGGTTCCAAGAATAAATTTATTGGATATACAAAAAGATAAAAAGTAAAATATATTAAATTTCAATCGATTGTTTTCGTAAATTTAGGAGAGAGATGAAGGGAATAAAACTCATTAATATTAATTTTTATTGATTTATTATAATTTTGTAGCATTCATTATATATAAAAATTTAGAATTCAAAACCCCAGAATCCACAAATAACCAACAAATAACCAAATTTTTTAATCCGATTCTAGTTTCACCTAATTGAGGATCCCATATTATTTTTTTTTCAAACAAAGAAGATTAATGTTAAAATATCGAAGCTTTGTTGAGAAACAGAAATTCGAAGTTGAGAAACAGACATGAGTAAGTTAGAATCTAATTAAATTTGAGGGTGAGAGACCCTACAACCAAATTTGGAATACTGAAATTTTATCAAATCACGCATAATTACATAAAAAGTAGTGAAAAGAGCTAGAGATATTCTTTGTAGCTTATTCAGCCATCCACTCAATAGCTTTTAGAGCTCCCCAACTTGCAACTCCCTCATGAAAAACTTTTTGTTCATTTACAATTTCCTGCATTGTTATATAAGCTAAAGCCAATCACTTTTAATTCATTTGAGGAGACAAAACAAATATCAAAAGTTATGTATAAGTAGTTAGGTATCATGAACAGTAAACTTTTGGATGAGGGATATTGTTCACATCCTAATGACTACTTAAAGAATCTAAATTGAGATGCACCTAATCAAGCCCTTACAACTATTCTCCAACATAATCACATGCCATCACTATCTCCAACATAATCATTGTCATCTGTGTAATATTAGTTGTAATCACGTTTACTTGGGAGCCCTGTAATCTATAAATAGCTTGTAAGTTGTAATGTTATCTTTTTAAACAGTAATAATAAAAGTCAAGTCTCCATCTTTAAAGGTTTTTATATGTAATTATGGTATCGGATCAGTCATTAAAGCCTAACAACTAGATCCTGCTACTTTTTTTTAATCATATGGTATCATATAGTATTTTTTATCATATGGTATCATATAGTAATTAAGGTTCCTAAATGTAATTAACCTTGCAAAGAGGATCATGGTATGTTTCTTGCTAGCAGTGTTCTCTGGGTTGATAAGTCTTTTTTTTTTAAATACTTATCCCATATAATAGTTTCGGTGTTGGTTTTATTTTTTTTCTAAGATTAAGTAATAGAAGAATGAAAGGAAGGCATGTGAAAAAAAATATGAAGGTGAAACTTGAATTCAATTCATCATTGTTGTTGCAGAAGAGATGAGAGAGTAATGATAGTCAATTTTGGGCTTTTCGAGGTAGTGGGTTTTGATTTTTCTTTTTCACTTATATTTATTTTTATTAAGATAACAGATTTAGAAAGGGTGTAAAGTAGGTTTTTTTTCGGGGTGTAAAGTAGGTTATTAAACACAATATTGAGTTGAGTAGAGGATTAAAGTGGGTTTTTAAATTAGGTTGAGTGGAGGATACGGAGAATTTGGTTAAATTCCCATTTACGTGTGAGGTTTAATTAAACACGTGGCATAATCTGAAGCACCTGAGGCTAATACCTAGTTCTAATCCAATGGCTATTACATTATGTCAGGACTGAACTATGCCCCAAATCCACCTAACACAATTCCACAGAAAAGCCAATCCGGACTTGCCGGATGGTTAAGGCGTACCCTCCCAGCAGTGAGGTCTTAAGTTCGAGTCAACCATTCGATTCTACCCATGTGTATAGAAAAATATAAGTTAACCGGGATATATATTCAAAAAAACTGATTTAAAGTTCGTATATTAAATGTGAATAAAACAATGATTATTAAGTGCTAACAAAGCTTCATTGTTAAAATAAAAATAATGTGACTTCAAAAACATGGGTATTAGTTATATTTAATGTAAATAATGTGACTGACAAATAGGGATATTAGTCACATTTAATGAACGTAACGTGACTGAAGAAACATGGATATTAGTTACATTTAATAAACATAACGTGACTAACGAAACATGGGTATTAGTTACATTTGATAGAAATGACGTGACAAAAACATATTAATTAAATATCTAAAAAATAGTTTATTAGTCACATTTAATTAACGTAATGTTACTAAAGAATTATGGGTATTCATTACATTTAATAAACATAACATGACTAAAAAACATGGGTATTAGTTAGATTTAATAAACATAACGTGACTAACGAAACATGGGTATTAGTTACATTTGGTAGAAATGACGTGACAAAAACATATTAGTTACATATCTAAAAAGAGTCAGGATATATGTACAGGCTTAAATGTACAGGTTAGATATACAGCCTCTTGTGGGGCCCACATGAGGTTGATCTAAGGGCCGAGATTTTGTGAAAATGTTCTCCTCATCATGTAGATCATCTTCACCAAAAATCAGCTCATTCTAAAACTTTTAGCCCCACCAAAAGTTGATCAGAATTTGATTAAAAATTAACGGTGAGAAATGAACGATGAGAAAAAGAGACAACTTTTAGTGGGGCTAGAAGTTTTAGAATTTACTGATTTTTGGTGAAGATGATCTACATGATGAGGATAACATTTTCACAAAATCTCGGCCCTTAGATCAACCTCATGTGGGCCCTACAAGAGGCTATTAGTCACATTTAATTAACGTAATGTTACTAAAGAATTATGGGTATTAGTTACATTTAATAAACATAACGTGACTAAAGAAACATGGGTATTAGTTACATTTGATAGAAATGACGTGACAAAAACATATTAGTTACATATCTAAAAAATAGTTTATTAGTCACATTTAATTAACGTAATGTTACTAAAGAATTATGGGTATTAGTTACATTTAATAAACATAACGTGACTAAATAAACATGGGTATTAGTTACATTTGATAGAAATGACGTGACAAAAACATATTAGTTACTTTATAAGTTTACATTAGTCACGTAATTTACATACTCCTGTGACCAAAGTGACTTAACTTCGCTTAAGGAACATACATTAGTCACGGTTGTTGATACTACCGTGTCGCTTCAATTTTTAAAACCGTGACTAAATGTCATTTTTGTACTAGATTCCTTTTCTAAATTGGGCTTATTTGAATTACCTTGCTGGTTTTTGTCGTAGAACAACAATTCCAAGACTCCAATTTTACTACAAGAAAATTTTGGTGCGTAACTGAGGGATTAAATCCCAGCTACAGACCTCACCGTATTTAGTGCATGTACTTTTATGCTTAATATGAACCAGACGAGCATGAAACCCTTATTCATGGAACTAAATTACAGGAGAGAAAACAACAGGGAACAATAGTTATGAGTTTCGATTCCCGAGGAATGAATACCAACCACTCTCCTAAGGACTCGCTAGTTCACTCACGCCAGTGTATTTCTAAAATATTAAAAAAAATGACAAGCACTTATCCTCAACCAAAAGGCAGAAATTCTCTCTCTTCCAAACAAAATCCCTCTTGTGCCCATTTTTTAAAAGACTCGATATGTCATGTGCCTATTTATTAAAATACCGATCTCTTATTTCTATAATTATATTTGGTTTACATTGAGTGTTACATGGAATTGATGGAATGGTTGATTTTTAAAAATTATTCCTAAATACCCTTTTTAAAAAAATTATAATTCTAACCTAGTTGGCACCTAAAAGTATTGTTTTACCATTCCTTAAAAGCCACTTGGGTGGGCTTGAGGTTCAAGTCATCCTTCAAAAACTAACTTGAATGGCTGGGTCGACCGAGGTTGGGGGCTCAGTGGAACGCCAATGGTTTTGACACATTGAAGTTTCTCGGGTCCATACGATTGGCGGACCATCAACAGTAGGGGTTTTTTCTTGTAGTGTCTACATCTTCCAATTCCCAAGCCCCCGATCCTGACGAAATTATAGCCCTTATGGCTTCCCTCATGAAGGATGACCTTCATACTCCTTCAGTCAATCTTACAACTGATGATGCACT
>MVGT01003169.1:15624-34132 GCA_002174775.1 Macleaya cordata
CGACCATCAACTTGGCTTTATATTTTATAAATAGATGTGACAGTCAATCGACCGACCATCAACTTGGCTTTATATTTTATAAATAGATGTTAAAAGAAATAAAAAATAAAAGTATTACATGAAACTAGTGTTTGTTAAATTTAGACAAACATGATCAATATTTATGAGTTCAAGTTGGATTCAAAATAAGCTTCATCAATATTGATGGATGGGCTCAAGTTTGGATGCCAACCACAAACAAACAAATAATCCAAAAATATAATGAACATTCAAATAATTTTTCTAAAAATCTATTAAGGCATTTTATCAAACACATTGACTGCATATTAGTTAAGTTTCAATAAATTTAATTTAATGAGTTTTTCAGCATCAACAACACTAACAACAACTATATATTCAACTTCCTCATACTAACCTATTTCTTAAGCAAAACTAACAACGAAAACATGAGAGATAGGTAAAATCTTTTTCTCCTTCTCCTTCTTCTTCTTTTCATAAAGACGACAAAAAGAGAGTGTTCGATTAGAGACTTGATCTATCAAGAAAGAAATTAGAAGAGGACGTTTAAAAAAAAAGAAAACAATTGAACTATTTATATATATAAAAAGGGTAAAACAGTCTTTTTAACTACCAAATGGATTATAATGATCATTTCTAAAAAAAAGGTGTTAAAATCTTCCTTTGGAGTCCAAGTTGGATCATTTGGGGATAATTCTCTGATTTTTGTAACGATGATCTTACTATCAACATCAACCTATCGGTCTTCCCCAACTAGACTCATTTGATAGCATTTTATTCTTACACTTATCAATGGGTTCATGTTGAGATGATACAAGAGTTAAATTTTTATGGTGACAATTTCATCGTTTTGTAGATCAAACTTAGGTAGTAGTGGAGGCAATAGCGGTGATGAGGTTGCGGTGGTTGTGATGGTGGTGCTGAGGTGGCGAAGGTGGTAGTTGTATAACAAATTCAGTGTAAAAAATATGTGCAAGGCACGTGACCATTAATGGACTCAACCTTCAAGAGATGTGGTACGTTGAGACTTTTGATCATCGATGGTCTTCCAAAATAAGTCTGGGTCCCACACGAACTCAGCTGTGATTTTCTTGTCTGACTAAAAGAGACTTCAGGTCAAGGTCCACCGCCACCCACTTCTGTATAAAAGTAGTGTGAACAAATTATTTATAGATTCTTTTGTTAAAGACAAAATTAGTAATTCCAGCTATTGGATTTGTAAATCTTTTGAAATGGACTTAGAAACAGCCGGCTAATTTAAAAAAAAAAAAAAAAAAGACCCATGAAGAAAATCATTAGCCAGATAGAAAAACAATCAGATAAGACTAAAAACAATTTACAATCGATCACAAAATTTTAATTTTTAAGCTCTCAAACTAAGCAGCAAAGGGTGAAACAAAAATGGCAGAAGCAGTTGTTACGTTTTTCTTAGAGAGATTGAGCAATCTGATATCAAAAGAAAAAGACTTGTTGTGTGGAGTGAATGAGGATGTAAGGCTGTTACAGAATGAGCTCGAATGGATGTCTCTGTTCATAAAAAATACAGATGCAAAGCGTAGAGCTGATCCAGAGGTGAAGCTTATGGTGAATCAAATACGTGAACTAACGTTCCATGCTGAGGATGTCATCGATGAATTCATCCTCAATATACACAAGGATAGACGGCAAAGAAGCGATATTGGTGGGTTCATCCGGAAGTTGAAGAGTTGCATCGGTTGCACCCGCCAATTACCACTTCTACATGAGCTAGGAAATCAAATCAAGGTGATCAATACCATGTCCGAGAAAATATCTGCCAACAAATCTAAATATTGCATCGAAAGTAATTCTTCAAATGAAGTCTTGTCGCTGCAAAAGTTAAAGCTGGAGAGAGCTCCTATTGCTGAGGAATGGGATGTGGTGTGGATTGAAGATAGCATGAAACAAGTAAAGTCACTACTGATGGGAAGATGTGATGATAAGCGAGGACGCATCGTTGTTTCAATCGTTGTTATGGCGGTTTAGGTAAGACTACTCTGGCTAAGAAAGTTTATAACAGTAGTGATGTTAAGAGACATTTTGATTGCCTTGCTTGGGTTTCTGTTTCTCAAGAATATAGATTGATAGACCTCTTACAAGGCATTTTAAAATGTGTTACAATGCTCTCTAAGGACAAATCCGAGAAACTAGACGAGGAGTCGAGAAAGAAGCTTCGTGAGTACTTACAGGGTAACAAAAGATACTTGATAGTGTTGGATGACATATGGGATATTGAAGCATGGGATGACTTGAACATGTCCTTCACAGATGAAATGAATGGAAGCAGAATATTGCTCACAACTCGCAACAAAAATGTAGCTTTGCATACTGATCCCTCATCTAGCAACATCCACGAATTGCGTTTTCTAAATGAAATGGAGAGTTGGGTGCTCTTTCTAAAGAAGATCTTTCGATCGGGAGAAGGAGAAAGTAGTAGTACTCAAGAATCTAGGTGCCCTCTAGAGTTGGAGGACTTGGGAAAGCAGATGGCAGAAAAGTGTTGTGGTTACCTCTTGCTATTGTGGTGTTGGGAAGCCTCCTATCGAGCAAAGAAAAGACACAGATCGCATGGTCTAAAGTACATGCCAGTGTAAATTGGCAGCTAACTCATGGAGCTGGTTCCAACTCATGTTCAGGAATTTTAGCCTTGAGTTACTACGAGTTGCCCTATTATTTGAAGCCTTGCTTTCTGTATATGGGTCTTTTCCCTGAAGATAGTGAAATCAAGGCATTCAAATTGTTCCGTTATTGGATTGCAGAGGGATTCATACAGAGGAGAGGGGAAGAAACAATGGAAGAAGTTGCAGAGGATTACTTGGAGGAACTGATCTGTAGAAGCATGGAGCAAGTGGCTAGATGGAAATTTGATGGAAGGGTAAAAACATGTCGCATCCATGATCTACTCCGTGATTTCTCTATTGCACAATCTAAAGACGATCAATTTTTTAAAGTCTGTGGAAACAATGATGACTTTACACAATCAAACAATGTTCGTCGACTAACTATTCATGGTAATAATGATGGCTTCAATGAGGAGGAGCGGTGCATTTCTCAATTTTGCAACACTCCATGCATTCGTGCATTGATGTGCTTTAGAAAAAGTGTTAACGAAAAACAATTCTGGAGATCTTTATGTGGAGGTTTCAAATTGCTAAGGGTCTTGGAACTTGTTCAAGTTCAAGAGATCCTTGCATTACCAGAGGAAATAGGAGAACTCATACATCTAAAGTACTTGGGCTTAAGGGAAACTGGCTTAAAAAAGCTACCAAATTCCTTAAGTAAACTTGTCAATCTACAGAACTAAACCTCCAAAACTTTTTGATCGAATGGATGTCGAATCAAATTTCAAACATGCATCAACTAAGACATTTATATGTTATACGTATGGAACCTGATGCGATGACAATATTGGATAGGTGCTACAACGTTTGTTCTATTTTTCATTTGAGGATTGATAATCTAACAAATCTTCAAACATTATATATCAACGTTGGGGATTGGATAGATAGTGGTGATTTGGGCAGACTCAGCTTGCTTAAAAAGCTAGTAATAAAGGGAAGTTTAGTTTCATACAAAAAGGCAATTTTCGATTCCATTGCCAAATTGAATGAACTTGGGTCGTTGGAGCTGTGGGGCACTGAAGAAATCCCAACACTAATTCAATCCTCACACAATACTTATCTCAACAAGTTGTATGTAAATGGAAAGTTATCCTTAGAGAAGTTACCCAACACAGTAGACTTTTTATTCCCACCAAACCTCAGTAAGCTAACTTTGGTGAACTCACAGATTGAGAATGACCCAATGGTGATTCTAGAAAAGCTGCCAAACTTAAGAATTCTAATTCTGCATCTTAATTCGTATGTGGGAAAGAAAATGGTTTGCTCACAAGGAGGGTTTCTTCGACTTCAAGTCTTGAAATTATGTGGCTTAAAGCGATTAGAAGAGTGGACAGTGGAAGAGGGAGCATTGACCAGCCTTACTCATTTGAAAATTTATACATGTGAAAGAATAGAGATGCTTCCTGATGGATTGCGACAATTAAATACACTTCAAGAATTAGAAGTATATAATACCATGGAGTAAACAGCTGGGAACCTGGATATGGGGGTTGAAGGAAACTGTATATCTTGGACCTCGGTCTCCGGAGACGAATTAATGATTGGGAAATGGATGAGTTGGCAACCTTGATGGAGGTTCTCGATCAGTTCCGACGAGGATAGGACATGCACGACATTAGGATATGGGCTCCTGATGAGAAAGGGATTTTCTCAGTAAAATCTCTATACCTTCTACTCACTAAGGACCAAAGGCCGGAGTTCATATGTAAGAAGATATGGTCGGCACCAGTTCCACAGAGGGTTATCTTTTTTATGTGGGAGGCCAGTTTACACAGGATTAATACTATTGATCGCCTTCAGAGATGTGGTAAGACTTCGGTGAATAGGTGCTTTATGTGTAAAAATGTGTCGGAGTCTGCCCACCATCTGCTCTTCTCATGTACTTTCATCACTGGGGTATGGGCATATTTCCTACAGCAGGCCAATATGGTCTGGGCTTTTCCGGGGAGCGTGCAAGACTGTTTTCTCTCTTGGAAATGCCCAGTTAAATCCCCTAGGGGTAAACTAATCTGGGAACTCCTTTTCTTTGCATTAACCTGGGCGATCTGGAAAGAAAGGAATAGGAGAGCGTTTGAGGATGTGGAAAAGGATATGGATGATGTCATCTTGGATGTGAAAGCTCTTGTTTACCAATGGGCTAAAACGGACAAGATTTTTTGTAACTCGCAATTTCACGAGTTTGTATTTTTTTGGGATTCACTCCTTCGGTAATCAGTTCATGACCGTTGGAGTTGGGGTGTAGCTCCTCTTACGAGGAGTTGTCGTTTACTGTATAGGGGGGCCGTTTCAGGCTATTACTTGTATATTTACTCGCCCCTTTGGGGTCTATTAATAAAATTTTGCCCTTATCAAAAAAAAAAAAAGAAGTATATAATTTGCCTAAAAAATTCATGGGTAGGTTAGCAGAGAACGCCGGAGAGGATTGGGATAAGATCAAACACATACCATCCTTGAACCTAAAGTAGGATCTTGATCCAATGATACTTCCAGGTCTACCTTCAATAACCAGCATCTCAATCATCTCCTATAAGGCCTATGCCACTTGCAACAACGACCAAAAGTAAGGTACACACTCTATTTTTTCTACTCAAATCAAAAATACACTTTAGTAATTCAGTTATTCCTTCACAGTAACATGTAAACTTTGTTTATCTTGGATTATTTATTCTCACATATTGGCTTTGGTGACTTATTTTAATTACTGTTGTGGTTTGTCGGATTTCAACCTGCCCATTTTATCTGCATGTGTAGTTATATTTAGGAACAATACTACTAATGCATGAAGGTAATGCTTGATTTTCTCTTGTTGTTGGTAAACATGGAAGCTAGACCAAGAGAGAGGGAGTTCAGAGAGCTATAGAACTTCTCGCAAAGACCTTTAAGACAGGCAACTACAAGACCTTTTTATCCTGAAATTTAATGCAAAGATTAGTTTGGATAGACAATTGAAGTTAGTAAAAACCAGTGTTAGCCTTATATGGAGAACAGAGGGTCCCATTACATTTTACCAAATGAATTCAATATGACAGGAAGCTTGAATCACTACACATAATGTTGGAGTTGTGTTTCTATAGATCAGGGAAAAGATGTTTTAATGGTTATATTATGCATGGATGAACCTTGTTCAGCTTTTGACTTTCTTTCTAGTGAAGTTTTGGAACCTCCTGGGCTCACCTAAAAAATCTTCTTGTGGAACCTTAACCATCCTACTGTTTACAGAGCATTATCCGGAGCCCCCTTTTCAAACTCATGAATCACAGATGCACGTATGTCGATGTTAGCACTAGTCGGTTACCTACTACTGAACTAAAACTCTTTCCCATGCCAAATCCATCCGCTATAGCTTGGATTAATACAATTGAACTATTGAAGAACAAATGATCTATTACTACATCCAAGGTCTCCATGAAGAAATTCACACACTTTTTACATGGATATAGTATCTCTTCACAGTTGTTCGCATGCTCAACAGCATATTTCAGAAACTCCTAAACCCCATTATCATATGCTTTTGTTCTTCTATCTTTACTCATCTAGGATTTATCCATTTTAAAGCAATTTGAACTAATTGAAGGCATGATAAATTGATGGAATCAGGCAAAGAAAACAGAGTTCAAACATGTTATAAAAACTATTTTAAAGGTGTTATAACCACCGTCTTTGTTTCAAAAACATAACTACCATTTTAAAGGTATTAGAACCACCCTCTTTGTAAAAAATAAGTAAATAACTAAGACGTTATTCTAAGACACTATCCAAGGCAAGATTTTAGCACATTTCCATCTTCCTGTCATGATAGAAAAGATGTTGTTGCAGTAGCTTGAGATGAAGAGTTATAGAAATTTCACTATTTATATAATAGAAAGAAAAAGAATAAGAAAAAAGAGTAATGCAGCTAATACAAACATAGATTTCACTCAATGAAAGCTCAAATGTGTCATATGATTGATGTTTGATGGGGTTCGAGGGTTCATTATGGCAGCCAAATTGTCCTAACACTACAAATATCTTTTCCATCTACAATCGGGTTACAGTAGATGTCATTGTTCAAGTTGCTTAAGATTTCAAAAACTGACCAAGAAATTGAAGATTTAAGAAGACAGCTCAGATAACACAAAAATGTTACACTTACTTGTGAAACAGAAATTTTCCACACAAGATAAATGTGCCCAACAAGATCCACCTAATGGTCACCAAGCTGCAGGAATTTAATATCATTCATTTTGCTGAATAAGGAAAAAAACTAAAAAGGATACATTTTTACAAAACATAACATCAAGTGATTCATATGTACAAAAGAAATTGCATCAGAAGAACAAAAATAATGCAGGTAAAAAGTATGACAAGTCATGGTGATTTAAGACTAGCCCTAAAAGTGAAAAACCAATATTACTACTGTAATTCATAGCATAGTTGTCACTAGATGGTCAAACTGTCGAACTAAAAGTGACGTCATAGTATAGTTGTCACTAACAGTTCTCAAGATCCATTACAAATTTACAAAAACAACACATTGCTACTGCTGCAATTGAAGGGTGTCTTGTCTCTGTCTTAGGATCGTGTAGTGTTAATGATAGTAAAATTGTTTATTTTCTTGAGGAGATATCAAATGATTAAAGAAATTAGACAATGATCAGGAACTAACATAAAAAAGCCAATTGAAGAGACATCATAAAATAAGAAAAGAAAAAAGAGAAAAAAAGAAGAAGGCTGGAGTTTAACATTTATGTTGGAGTTTCTTTGAACCAGATTTCAGCTGTAACGCTTTTGTTTAAAACTTATGGTTTGTTTGGATGGGGGATTTTAAGTAGGGATTTTGTGGGGACCAAGGATTTGGTGGAAAACTAGTTAGAAATCATGTTATAAATCTAACTAGTTTTCCACTAAATCTTTGGTCCCCACAAAATTCCTACTTAAAATCCCCCATCCAAACAAACCATTATTTGACTTACTTTTAGGGAACCTGGTCTTTAGAAATCACCAATTTTATAGCTAAGCTCGAGATCGAAGAAAGAGGCCAAAGGTACTATCATACTATCAATTTCTTTCGACACATGCATTTGATATATTTTGATATGTATCAGAAAATTGACTTTTTTTCTTATGGTTATTTTGCAATAAAAATTAGTTCAATTGCGGTCTGAACTGTATCAAACTCTAGCTTAATTATGTGGGGACCATTTTTTGTAGTAGAAACAGTAATGAAAACAATCAACCTTAGATTGCAATTAAAATTTGGCTGAGTTTCGCAGTCAATTTTATGACTACAAATATTCAAACCCTATTTCTTCCAATTCATGTGGGGTGCACTACAAATTAATATAATGATTGCACTCCTACAACCACAACTAAAGCACATGTAATGGAATTTTGGCCTCCGAATTTTTGCAAAAAATTCACCGGATACCATGCACAGCCATGTTTCAATTTTTCAATCCATGGGGCTTGTTGGATGAACATTTTCCATTTTTCGCTTTTGAGCTCGAACATACCCTGCTGTCAATATCTTCATTTCATGGGATGGATGCATCAGACCCAAATTTGCAAGACTAGATAACAACAGGCTTGGCGATTCATCTACATTACTCGGTGGCTTGGTGCATCACGGCCACTACCTGATGTCTACTTCATCAGACTTTCATGGCCTGGGAAACTTAAATCTTCAGATTTTCCAAAGAAATTTTCTAATCTCAAAACAAGCTACACTTCTTTTGTTATATCCAGGGAACAATTCTGTTAGTTAGAAAAAAGAAATTTCATTACAATCATTTGTCCAGAACAAAATTTTTTTGCAAATTGCAATACAATTATCATTCATCTGTCCCGAATCATTCAAACACACTAGGAGATTATTTGCTTAAATCTGGCAAACATATAAATAGTAAAAGACAATAAAACCTAGTAAACCTTCACAATTATGAACCATAATACTTTCACCAGTTTTATCTAGAACAGATTTATAATTGCCAGAACCAAGAGGAAACAAGAGCCTCTGAAACCCTAGTTCCCCAAAATCTAAACCCTAATTCAAAACTATAAAATTCTAAACTTGCAAAACAGTAACAAATTGAAACCCTAAATTCACATTACCCGGTGATTAGTGGTAGTGGTTGAGAGAGGTCGCCACACCAAAAAATTAGAGAGGTTGAGAGAGACCAGGAGATTGAGATTGAGATTGAGATTTGAGAGAGTTGCAAAGAGGGTGCCCAAATCCGTGGGTATAAAATTAGTAACGGATTAGAGCACCGTGGACAACGAAAGTCCAAAATTGCGCATTTGACCCTAATTCACTGTGGTGTATACTTTTCAACCGCCAACAACCACTTGCTCAGGTGGTTGGCATCCCTCTTTATAACTTGAAAGTCTTGGGTTCGAAACTCTTTGGTTGTGGTATTACCATTGAGTAGAGACCCATGTAATTTTATATGTATATATATGTAGGTACATCTAAATAAAGTTGGTGCGTCCGTTGGTGGTACTCTTTCATGCACCTGCTGTTGGTGCCCTCTGCTGTGTCTATCTGTTGATGATGTGTCTATCTGTTGATTGCGACCTCTGTGGAGATAATGTTTAAGGCATTTTATGTGCTTCTCACACACCTCTTGTACTGTATCTAAGCCTTGTTGTAACTTGGGCATTAGTCCCTCATTAAAAAAAAATTAATACTTTTCAACCACGGAAATTTGTCACGGTTTTGTTCTTTACTTACCCGAGAACATGACACAAGAACTTTAGCCACGGTATTTGTTTTCACCGTGGCCTTTTAAGTATACCGTGACCAATGGTCATTTTTGTACTGGGGTGTACATATGATTTCATCATTGTTTCCCATGAATTTTTTCACCATTCTAGGTCTATTCGTCCAAAATCTAAATTCTAGTGTTGTGTGACTTTTATAAATTTTTTAAATGAGTAATGCTACTCGAGACGAATTAAGTACCTATCCGAGTGGATAGCTGTTTTGTACGCACTCTTTTTACGAACTCATCCAACCATTAAAAGTTGCACTAAATTGCACAGGCTGTGTTTGGTATCCAAAAAAATTTTGTTAAAAATTTTTAGCCCAAAATACTATTGTATTTGCCTTAATTGGGTAGATAAGTACAATCATTACACTAAATTGTAGTGGTCCTTCATACAAATTTGGTAAAATAGGTTGTAAATATTTGTAGTCATAAAAATTACTGCATTTATTCATACCCTATTTTATCAAATTTATGTAGGGAACCACTACAATTTAGTGTAATGATTACATTTATATACCAACAATCAAGGAAAATACAATAAAATTTTAGGCTGCGAATTTTTACAAAATTCTCTGGATACCAAGCGGAGCCTAAGTTGCAAAGTCAACCCATAATACCTTAAAAATGCACTTTTAATGGTTGACTTTGCAACTTAATTAGTGCTTGTAGGTGTTAGCATTATCATTCCTCCGCAAAAGTCAAACTTTCAAATGTGTTACACCAGATGATGCTACATTAGTAGGTAGGTATTTGGTAGGCTAACTAGCATTTTCCATTTTTTATGACTTGAAGGGTGGGAGAGGGGCATGCATGTTCCACTCAATCCGGGTCAAACATAACAGTTTTATTGTAGCCTCTATAGAATTTTCCTAACCATGCAATGCATGAATGGTAAATTAACTTAAATTAAAGAGTCTCTTTCGTTCTTAATTATTTGAAAATTGATGATCACTTCTCATACTTAATTTAAAAATCAGAAATATTATCAAATTCCTAGATATATAGACGTCATGAATGAGGAATCAAGTTGTTGATTAATTATAAGGTTAGAGAAGAAGACATTGATGAACTAAATTTTCCTGCATTACAGTACTGATATATTACAAATCAGATTTTTTATTATCTTGTCTGGCCTGCCTTGTTTGCTTGCTTGAAGAAACGATCTGAAAGAGAAGGAAATTAAACATGGCGGAGGCCGCCGTTGTGACATTTTTCATAGGAAAACTGAATGATTTGGTGTCTCAAGAAGCAAACTTACTCCTTGGAGTAGATGAGCAAGTTAGGCTACTTCAGAACAAGTTGGATTGGATGCTTGTCTTTCTCAAAGCTGCAGACGTAAAGCGCAGAGAAGACGAAAGGGTGAAGCTTTGGGTCAGACAAATTCGAGATGTTACGTTTCATGCCGAGGACGTTATAGATGAATTCATGGTCAAGATTAGTACTCTACAGTACCGTCAGAAAACTGGTCATGGGTTCGTGGGGTCCTTGACGAGGTGCATCAGTTGTACCTACAAATTACCGCTTCTACATGAGCTTGCCAATCAAATAAAAGATATCAACGCAAAAGTAGAGGAAATCTCAGCAAACAAATCCAATTATGGCATCGAAACTGGAGAATCTTTGATGATAAGTTCTTCTTCGAATGATGATTATTGGTCGACCATGCAGAAGGCGAAAAAAGTTCCAATCGTTGAGGAAGCCGACGTGGTGGGGAATGAAGATAGCATACAAGATGTCAAGTCACTACTGCTAGAAGGTGAACCACGACGTACTGTTGTTTCAATCGTGGGTATGGGTGGTCTTGGTAAAACCACTCTAGCTAAAAAAGTTTACGAAAGCAGCAATGATGTGAAGAGATCCTTTGATTGCTTTGCTTGGGTTTATGTATCTCAACAATACCATACAAAGGAACTCATGCAAGGCATACTAAAATGTTTTAAAGGGTCCTCTATTGATGAAGAAACAGAGGACGAGTTGAGGAAGAAGCTTCACGAACACTTGCAAGGTAGTAAGTACTTGATTGTGTTAGACGATATATGGAATGTTGAAGCATGGGATGATTTAAACACTGCTTTCCCTGATGAGAAGAATGGAAGCAGAGTATTGATCACAACTCGCAACAAAGAAGTAGCTTTACATGCTGATCCCTCTGAAAGCTTGCACGAGTTGCGTTTTTTGAATGAGATGGAGAGTTGGGAGCTCTTTTTTAAGAAGATCTTTCCATTAGGAGGAAGAATTCATGAAGTTAATTGCCCTAGTGAGTTGGAAGACTTGGGAAAGAAGATGGTGGCGAAGTGTGGAGGGCTACCTCTAGCGATTGTGGTGTTGGGAGGACTTGTTTCAAGGAAAGATAAGACGCAGATCGCATGGTCTAAAGTAAATGATAGTGTAAGTTGGCAGCTAAGTACTCATGGAGTTAATTACAATTCATGTTTGGGTATTTTAGCTTTGAGTTACTACGACTTGCCCTACTACTTGAAGTCATGCTTTCTATATATTGGTCTTTTCCCTGAAGACTGTGAAATCCGCTCATCCAAATTGATTCAATATTGGATTGCCGAGGGATTTATACAAAAAAGAGGTGAACAAACATTGGAAGACGTCGCAGAAGATTACTTAGAGGAACTGATTCATAGAAGCATGATTCAAGTGGCAAGAAGGAAATATGATGGAAATGTAAAAACTTGTCGCATCCATGATCTACTCCGCGATCTCTCCATTAAAGAAGCCAAGGAAGACCAATTTCTTCAAGCCTATACGAACGTTGATGACTTTTCTAAGCCAAACAAGATTCGTCGACTCACTATTCACAATCGTAATGGTTTCAATGAGGAGCAATGCTTTTCTCAATTTCGTAACACTCGACGCCTCCGTTCTCTATTGTGTTTCAGAATAGGCTTTGAAGGTGAACCCTTCTGGAGATCTTTATGTGGAGGTTTGAAATTGCTAAGGGTATTGGAACTGGACCTAGATCAAGATTTCTTGATCCATACATTACCAGAGGAAATAGGAGAACTCATACATCTAACATACTTGGGCATTGGGATCCATAAGTTACGCAAGGTTCCAGAATCAATAGGTAAACTTGTTAACCTACAAACTCTAAACCTCAAATTCTGTTCAGTTAAATGCATGCCTAGTCAGATTTGGAGCTTGCACAAGCTAAGTCATTTATATGTATTATATATGAATATGAAACTTGTTCCCTTGACAATGTGGGATAGGTGCAGAAATCTTAGGTCGACCTCTTGTCATTTGGGGGTTGATAATCTAACAAATCTCCAAACATTATGCATCAAAGTCGGGGATTGGATAAATGGTGGGGGGTTGGGTAAATTACGAATGCTCAAAAAGCTAATTATAAGGGGAAGTTTAGTTTCGTACCAGAAGGTGATTTCAGATTCCATTACTAAATTGAATGGCCTTCGGTCGTTGTCATTGTGGATCAGCAAAGAAGTCCCAACACTTATCCAATTCTCTAACCATACTTGTCTCACTAAGTTGTACTTAGATGGAAGGCTCAACTTCACGAACTTAACCAACCCGACAGAGTTTCAGTTTATATTCCCACCAAACCTCAATAAGCTAACATTGTGTGAGTCAAGGATTGAGAAAGACCAAATGGTTATTCTAGAAAAGCTGTCAAACTTAAGATTTCTAGAATTGCATAGTAATTCATATACAGGAAAGAAAATGATTTGCTCACAAGGAGGTTTTCCTCAATTACAAGTCTTGGGCTTTTATGGCTTAACACAATTAGAGGAGTGGATTGTGGAGGATGGAGCACTAACCGGCCTTATTCATTTGACAATCAATGGATGTAAAAGAATGGAGATGCTTCCTAATGAGTTATGCCAATTGACTACACTTCAAGAATTAAAAGTAGATGTTATGCCTAAGAAGTTCATGGCGAGGTTAACTGAGAATGTAGGAGATGATTGGGATAAGATCAAACATATACCCTCCTTGGAAGTAGGACTTCCTTCAGAAATTTATTGACATTTGAACCATGAGGTGAAGAGCATTAACCAGCTTGATAGGATTGATTAGAGGATTGGAATAATTTCAGATCTTATTGCCAGGTTCACAATGCTACTACCAGGTCCACCTTCAATAACAAACATCTCAATCATATACTACGAGGCATCTGACAATGGCGATGATGACGAGAAGAAAGGTTCACAGATACAACTTTCATAATTCTGTTATTCCTTTACTGCAATAATTTAACTTCCTTTGATGTATCTTGGATTAGTTACTCTAAATTATTGGTTTCCCTGAGTTATTTTGATTGTTTCTTGAGGGTTTATTTCGATCCATTTTACATTTACTAATGGTTATCTGCACATTTATTTGTATTTAAGAATATTATTGATGTGTGATGGTAAGGTTTGTGATGTAAAAACTAGATTTTCTCTTATCATTTGTTAAATATAAGAAGCTAGACAAAGGGAGAGAGGAGTTTGAAGAGTTATTGTTTCTTTTTCTTTTTTTAATTAACCTTGAATATGAGGGAGTTCATTGAAAGAAAAAAACTGAAAATCAGAATAGCAGAGGAGACATGAAACCTTACCCCTAGAAGACGCAGACAGAGAAAACCTCATCAAAACAAGCTGGAACAAACTTTACTAACTATGCCTATTAAACCTTTTTCTTCCACCCCTCGAGGTTCTAAAATATGGTTCCAAATGATAATCCTCACTCCCGAAGGTTTTTCATCATATTTTTTTGTATTGTACATTTGTACCCAGTATCTGCAATTAGCAATCAAAATTAGTAGTTTGTTAGAGGGGGCATTTTGCAGAACATCGATCTATTCATAAAACTTAAACTTCGAGCATTGTTTAGCTCTATTTTAGAGAGTTTTGTGTAGCTTTAATTGTAATTGCTATTTTGGGTGTTTCGATTATAAAAAAATGGTATCATGGTTGTAGCAAACTTCACCTATTGCCGACAAATTTTCGCTATGACAATAGTAGTTCAAGTAACATGAAGTTCTTCTGAGCGCTTGAAACATTAAAAAGGAAAATTTCCTACTGGTAACTGGTAAGCACTTAAATGCACAAAGACTGGCACAGTTACACTAAATGCTACACTGCACCGAAATTAGCTGCTTAACAGCATGCATATAGACAAACAATTAAAGCATCACTGATATACACTATGAGTCAGAAAGTTTAATTTCATAATAAATTGGATTTTATGGTTTCTTTTAAGGTCAGTATAAAATAGGCTTTGATCTTTGTGTATAAATGTCTTTAGCCATAATTGACTTTTTTTGGTGTTTGTATATTGAAATCAACAACTGTAAACCTAAGAAATCCAATCTGTCAACTTATTGTGGTAGACGTAACATGCTGCATCGATAACTAGAACTTTCAGATATTCGTTTGCATATCTTGAACATCCATGGACAAATTCAAGATGCATTAATTAGAACTTTCAGTTCCTTACATCCTTAATATTAATTTATGGCTCCCCTGATCAATGTTATTAAGCTTGAATTGATTAAAATTCCTTTCCATTTGTTGCAGATTCCATTTTATTACAATGCTCTAGGAAAAAACTTTTACATCTACAAACTTGATCAGTAGATCTTCAGAAGTTGTTCGGTAGGCAATGAAAGAGGATGAGGAATCAATACGAAATTCAAGATAGCTGAATCAAATGGTGGTTGATCATTTGCTCCCATGGACGCCGAGTTTCTTTTGAAGTACACTCATTCATTGTGTTATTATGGGACTGTTTATGTACCTAAATATATGGTGAATAGATTGAAGTTTTACAGTGATGAATGATTCATTCCTTAGAAATAGCACAATTGATTGATTGGGAGCTATCTGTGGTGGCCTTGGTGTGTGTAGCAATTATACTGCAGAAATCTATGCTGTAATCGTGGAGCTGGAAACTGCTATAGTGAAGGATTGGAAGAAGGCTTGGGTTCTGTCTGATTCTAAAGCAACAATTCTACCCTTTAACGGCAACAAGGTGCCTTGGTACCTTAGAGCTAGATGATTGAATGTGAAAGCTTTTTTTTTCCTTAGTCTTAGGTTCTCTCAGGTGCTGAGAGAAACCAACTTTGCAGCTGATGCTTTAGCCAAGAGAGAGGCTAGTTGACTCAGGATTCCCTGGAAACGTTCAATGTAAGGACTCCTTTTTTGTTAGGATTGGAGGACTCAAGTTCTAGTTATTACCGCTTTAGATGAGGGGTCTGGCAGATGATCGGGGATTTGATTAATGCCAACCTAGTTGGGATTTTTCTTTGCCTCAGGATGCTTGTAATCCCCCTCTCTTGGGGTTTTCTTTTGTTTTCTGCTTGAGCCTTTGTGCTCTTGCTTGTACAGTTATCATTCTTTTGTGATTAATGTATTTAGTTCTATCAAATGGATTGATCCACTCGCACTCGACGCTGACTTCAGTTTCTTAATACATAAATGAATTAGGCTTAGCTTTTGTAAAGTAACAATCGAAAGGTCAAAATAATGGCCTAGGCTAAAGGCAATAACTGTGCTAATCGTCATTTTAGTTTTTGTAAACTCAAGCCAATTAACCAAGCACCAAAAACTCTGCAATACTTGATTTGTTACTTTACATGTAAGCTTCAATGGGATGCACCTTATTTTTCTTCACGTGTGTTTGTAAAAGCTAAGGTACCAAGTGTTTGTTCATGGGTTTGAAGATCCATGTTAAAATCTAGAACCGAGAAACTTCGAAATCCAATTTCTCACCTCATTGTGGTGGACAGAAATGCTGTTTCGACAAGTAGAACTTAAAATGTAGAGGAATGTTTCAAAAAAGTTGGGACTTCAAATGTGTCAGTTTTATATATTCTTTGGATCATTTGAACAGTCATGGACAAATTTTTCATTATGTACATACAAGAGTTTCTTCGAGGATAACGATAGAATTCAGCAGTTAGATGATGATGGAGCTAAAGTTGAACTTCTTTAGAAACCTCACAACTGATGTAAAAATGATTCAAACTTTACAAACATCGCAAATTCAAGATGAACCAATAATTGTCATTCACTAATGGCTAATTCAGTAAAAAGAGCTACTTAAACCAAGTCTGAGATTTATTCAGGGAACTGGAAAAACTGGAAAGATCACTGTCCTTCACTTATATATTGTTGCTTTATAAGTTTAAAACGAATGATTATTTTCATTACTGAATTATATTCTTGCTTGTATGAAGTTTTAGATTTCTTCCAGGCCTTTTTTCTGGTAACATGGATACTTTGTATTACACGAAAAGAGCAATGTGCAACCCATGAATTCTTAAAGAGAAATGATACATCTACACCGAGCCATACACGCGCCATACACGGCGCTGACGTGGCCGGTGAGGTGTTGATCAATGTTTAGTCATGCTCTCTGACACGTCATTGATGACGTGTCAAAACAAATTCAAATTTTTGTGAAGAACTTCTGAATTTGGCGCGGATTTCAAAATTTTCTCAAAATTTTCTAACAAAACAACAGATCTTCTTTTTACTATCGTTTTTCATTTCACTCAAAACATAACCCTAAATCTAAAGCAGCAGCGCGGCGCCACCTCTCGCCGTCTCCACTCCGGCGGCTGTCTTCCTCTTCCATCGCTCATCACCGTCACCCCTCGCCGTCTCCACTCCGATCACTGTCTTCCTCTTCCGTCGCTCATCACTCAAAACATAACCCTAAATCTAAAGCAGCAGCGTGCCGCCACCTCTCGCCGTCTCCACTACGGCAGCCCCGTGTCGCATAGATCTGCACATCACCGTCACATTCCCCGTCGCTCATCACCCTCACCTTCTCAGAGCTCGAATTCATCCTCATTCGTTACGGCAGCCCCGTGTCGCGCAGATCTGCTCAAAATAGTTCCCTCTCAACAACATATATCGAACATCACAGTTGCCACTCGTCACTCATCGAGAGAAGACCAGGGGTAAGCCATCACCAGTCGACGTAACCCCTCTAGTATTCAGTTCCACCTCTATTTCAATCTTCCTATCATTCTTTATTTAGATCATCTATGTGGGTTTCATTTAATTAGATGGGTCAAGGTCTCAGAGCTGGAATTGATGATTTAAGCAACCAATGCCTGTAAAGTTTACATTGGGCCTGAACCCTAAAATTGCTTGATATTGATAGACATTAGAATGATGACACTGCTTGATCTTGATAGACAATAGAAAGATGACAAAGTTTATAGAGAAATGGTTCGGAAGAAATATCATATTTTTATTGGGAATTATGGATTTTTTTTTAGAGGCGTTAAATGTTTTTTTTTTGGTTAATAACACTCAAAATTGATTGATCTTGATTGACATTAGAATGATGAAGTACTTTATTTGTGAATACACTATTAGTCTGTTTGGACAAGGGATTTTAGGGAGGGATTTTGTGGGGACCAGGAATTTTGAGGAAAAATATAACATGATTTTTCCACCAAATCCCTGGTCCCCACAAAATCCCTCCCCCAAATCCCTTGTCCAAACAAACTTTATTTGAACAGTTTCAAATTCATATCAGGCTGCCAAGGGGTGTGGTTTCTTTGCATGGTTAGGAGAGTCTTCTCATATGTATGAGAAGAAAGTGGGTGCTTCTTCGTCCCAACAAAATAAAACGGTCAAACCTGAAGTAGAGCGACGACGTGCAATGCTCCAACAATCCAAATTATGTGAATCACTTATGGAAATATTTGCTAATATTAAGTTTTAATAGGGCCCTTAGTTTATATTTTGGGATTTATGTAATTGTTGTATCTTTTGAAATTTTATTTTTTAATGTAATTGTTGTATCTTTTGAAATTTTATTTTTTAATGTAATTGTTGTATATGATTTCATTTTGTTGTGTGTACATCCAAATCTGTCCTGAAGTTTTATATTGAAAAAATGGCAGTTGATCGAAATAGAATGTAACATTTAAGTTTTGTTGTATGAATCTAATTTTAAATTTTGTAGAATATTGTTATAGAAAAAAGAGCATATGTTGGATCTTCAAGTAAAACATATTGCCCATGATGACAAATTTTGTAAATCAAGTCAGTTCTTCCGATCACAGTTTCAGCTGGACATCTGCATTTCTTTAATTATTAAAGAGCATTCACTCAATTTCAGCTGAAA